>JAFMOD010000104.1:3796660-3812515 GCA_019802435.1 Corydoras maculifer | reverse complement strand
CAATTGGTTGCACTCAGGGAAAAGGGGGCTGAATAATTTTGCACATCACACTTTTCAGTTTTTTATTTGTAAAAAAATTGTTGATTCATGTATAACTTTCATTCCACTTCACAATTGTATACCACTTTGTGTTGGTCTTTCACATTAAATTCCAGTGAAATATATTTATGTTTGTGGTTGTAATGTGACAAAATATGGCAAAGTTCAAGGGGTATGAATACTTTTGCAACCCACTGTACTAAACAATCAACATATTACAGTCTAAATGTTGCCCATGACATGCATTTTTGCAATTTATGACATGTGGTGTTGAAAAATGAGCAGCAGCAGATTTTATCAGATGGATATATAATTAAATGTATATGCATCTGCATAGCACAGACATGTGCAAAGTCTGGCCAGTGGGCTGATTCCAAACAGATGGCAACTTTAGTCTTATAGTATGTTATTTCTGGCTCACCAGCTCTGTCAGAATAAATAAATCAAACATGTTACCACATGATGGCAGCACCACACTAATGCTATCTGTCTGTGGCTCTGTGTTGTCAGATATTCAGAGGCAGCTAGGGGGCAGGGAAGTGGCTTTTGATAATTATTCAGCCAGCGAGTAAAGCACCCATGCATCTGAAAACTACTGATTTTTTGAAAGGTGTTAAAAACATGAATGTGACAGAGGAGCTGCTTGACCTTAAATTAAAATTTCTTAAATTTAAGGTATTCCACAGAATTTGTTCAATGTTATCTGACTCTCCAGGTATAACGGAATTGTGTCTTTAGAGTTCATGTCTGAGTGGCTCATATTCGGTTACATTGGCATTTGAACAATACATATAAATGAAAATTGTTTTATAACAGTGTATTTTCATTTTACTTTGGTGGTAAAAAAATGTCAGAAAGAACCATTGGCCCCCCAGGCATCTTCGCTTTACAAAATTTGGCCCTTTTTTCTAAAAAGTTTGGGCACCACTGGTAAGGCATCTGCATATTATAAAAGCTGAATAAATTAATTAAGTCAGTGGGTAAAATTTGTCCTGTAATGGTGTAAGTGAGAATTTTAGAATTCTGTTGAGAACCTCACCAGAACATTTTTCAGCTTGATGTCTCTGTGTAAAAGACCTTGACTGTGCAGGAAGCGAATCCCCTCCACAACATCCAGAGCAATTAGTAACCTCTCTTTCAGAGAGAGACCAGCCTGCACACAAACAGTTAAACACACAAAAGTAATATATAATCACACATTTATACAAAAGTATAAAATATTTTTCTGGTAAAGTGGACTGACAGGGTGGAAAAAAAAAAGCAAATCTGCTATGTATTTTGTAAATACAAAGCTGTTACTGTCTACTTGTCTCCCGCAAAATGATCTTATTTTTGCCCCTTTGTAAGCTTTGCCTAATTATTTTAAAGCTTAACTGAGGGGCACTCAAAAATGACTTGGTTTCTTGAACCAAGGTAGGAATTAACAGCTGGCCTATTCCTACTAAGAAAAGTATGATATAAAAACCAAGCAAAATAAAGGACAAAGATGCATAATAAAATTCATTCATTCATCATCTTCCGCTTTATCCTCTATTAGGGTCGCGGTGGGGTTCCCCATGCCCATCCAGGGGAGAACGTTTCGGGCGCTGGGCAGATACACCCAGGACAGGGCGCCAATCTATCACTGGACACACACTTACACAAACACACCCTATATGGGGCAATTTGGAGAATTCAATTGACCTTGATCCATGTTTTTGGACTGAATAACCCGGAGGAAACTTCACCCAGATGGGGATTCGAACAGGGAATCCCTAGCGCTGAGAGGAGAACATGCTAATTATTAAGCCACCGTGCCGCCCCATAAAAAAATTAACACGTTCTAATGTCTGTGTGTGTGTGTGTGTGTGTGTGTGTTTGTACCTTAAGGCCCGTGTACAGATCTCTGTGAAGTCTTTCCATAATAAGCAATACTGCAATACTGGATCCTCCTGCGTATGTGTGATCAATCACTGAGCCATGAAGATCTACCAGGCGCTCATGCTTTGGCAAAGATCTGAGAGGAGAGAAAAGTAGTAATATGGTGAGATCTGGACTCTGACTGGACCATGAAAAACAAAAACCTTAAGATTTTAGATCTGTGTGTTTGAGAGCATTGTCCTGTTGCATGACCCAGTTTAAGTCAGATTAAGCCACTGGATATAATGCCTCACATTTGACTCTAAAATACTTTGGTACACAGAACAGTTTATGGTCAAGTGACCAAGTTGCTTAGAGCTTGTGACTGCGAATTTTTTTTTATTAATGCCCTGCCACCACCTGCCATTTTATTTTTTAATAACACTGTTATGAACTCTAATATTTAGCATGTTAACTAAGGCTTGTAAAGTATAATGTGTATCTCAAGGTTTTTTATTAATTCTCTGTGGTTTGACATGCCCCTTGGGTTGTCAGCAGTTATATACACAGCGTGGCAAAAAAAAATAATAAATAAATAAAAAAAATAAAAACGCTCAGCAACTGGTATTAACTAAGAAGACAGATAAAAGCCTCCCATTGGATAATTACTGCATGGTCAATTATGTTTCAGCTTCTCATTGATTAAATAACCATGTGGAAAGAAATTTGAATGACTAGATTAAAGTATCTTTGCTTCATGTTTATCTATGAGTGAAACGAAAATAATCAGTCAGTCATTTAATAAATAAGTTTCAATTAATTTCCAAAATTGTATAAAAACAATTTGAATAAACCTGTTATGTTAAAATATTATTTATACAATTCAGAAGCAGTATTTGGAAGCCTGTGTTACCGTGTGTAGTGGAACTCTAGTGCAAGATCATTCCAGTGTTTGTCGTCAGGAGGTACCACCGATTTGAGGGCACATGGGTAATGCCCACCCCAAGTATCACATAAGTAAACCACACCATACTGCCCCCTGCCAAGCTCACGGCCCAGTTTTGGCTTACCTACAAACATACACAGAACACAATAACAATATGTACACTCACACCCTCATCACTGTACACGATTAATTACATTTGGTCATAGGAAAATTAAAAAGCTACATGGTCTCACAAAACCAGNACCACCGATTTGAGGGCACATGGGTAATGCCCACCCCAAGTATCACATAAGTAAACCACACCATACTGCCCCCTGCCAAGCTCACGGCCCAGTTTTGGCTTACCTACAAACATACACAGAACACAATAACAATATGTACACTCACACCCTCATCACTGTACACGATTAATTACATTTGGTCATAGGAAAATTAAAAAGCTACATGGTCTCACAAAACCAGGATGAATTAGTAAAACGTCTTGGTGATACCATTTCTTTGGTAATGGTAGTACCAAAAGTAACATTTATATAATTTACTAGTTTTATTATTTTTTGTTAATGCATCTAGCAAATCTGCTTTTCTATCATAACAATTAAACATCAGGATTCATTTAAAATCTGTGTTCACAGTAAAAAATATGGGATTCATAAATCTATATAATTGTGTTAAAATATACATTATAAGCTTTAGAAAAAAAAAAAAAAAATTATAATTAATTACAGATAGAGTTTCCATGTTCTCCCCGTGTCCGCGTGGGTGTCCTCCGGGTTCTCCGGTTTCCTCCCACAGTCCAAAAACATGGATCAAGGTCAATTGAATTCTCTGAATTGCCCCATATAGAGTGTGTGTGTGAGTGAGTGTGTGCCCAGCGATAGATTGGCACCCTGTCCTGGGTGTATCTGCCCAGCGCAAGAAACGTTATTCCCTGGATGGGGATGGGGATGGGCATGGGCATGGGGAACCCCCCCCCCACGCGACCCTATTAGAGGATAAAGCGGAAGATAGTAAATGGACAGATAATTACAGATATATTCGCTGAAGAAAACAAAGCACTTAAAAAAAATATTTACTGCAAGTGTGTGTGTCTGTTCTCACCATACAGTAGCGTGTCTCTTAGTGAGCGACTCTCCAGTGAGAGGCGTGCAAGGCGTGGTGCATGATCTTTTCTTACACGCACCCACAGATCCTCTGTCCTACCCAGGCGGTCTGTATGACCCTCCTCCAACTACACACAAACAACATCATTAGATCGTTATAATATATAAAACATCTTTATTCGCTGCTAGTTCCAATTAAACTCCAATTTAGCAATTGTTAAGAGTTGTCAAGATATCTTTGGGCATATAGAGCATGTTAAGCAAAACAATTTAATAATGCTAGTTTTGTCATTAAGCCAGTATTTGCTCTAAAGACAGCAGAGGGATTTCAGACTGGGAATCACTGATTCACAAGTTCATTTCTGTTCTATTTGTACACTGCTGTTTGCAACTATCAATATTTGGTTCGCAATTGCCTTGATCAGTTTAATTTTATTCACTGTGAAATATTTCTGCTTATAAAAAATAACTGAACCTAAACAACTTTTAGCAGTGTAGTTTAGTCTTAAATATCTTTAAGCCATGATGTTTTGATCCAGAGTTAAGAGAGGTATTAGTTAATTACTGAAGTTAATTCCTGATAAAATGATTGTGTGTGTGTGTGTTTTACCTGACGAAGTGAGGCAGCGAAGGCATCGTGTGAACTGTTAAGACGGGTGCGAAACTGAGAGCAAATGCTCTTGGCCAGTTTAGCAGCACTTAAACTTTCAATAGCATCTTGTGCAATCTTTCTCTTCCACTCTGGTGTAATGGAGGGGGGGTTTACCCATGACAACCTATGGATTATCTAAAGATGGATGGTTAAAATGTGTTTGTGTGTCATTAGTCAATCATCAGTGCAACATGCTTGATGTGTAATGCTTAAACATAAGTCAACACGGGTACATTAACTTTACTCTTTCTAATCACAACACACAAACATACCCAGAAACAAACACACACACAGATACAGAAAAGTACACACACACATACATACAGACAGAGGTAACCACACAAACGGACGCACACACATACAGACATAAGTAAACACACAAATTCGTGCGTGCATGCATACACACACAAACGTGCGTGTGCACACGCACACACACCCACAGACAAAGGTAACCACACAAATGGACGCATACACATACAGACATAAGTAAACACACGCATTTGTGCGTGCATGCATACAGACACAGGTAAACACATACACATTCATGAGTCAAAACACACAAACACAGACATGGGTTAAAACACACAAATGCGCACACACACAGACAGACATGGGTAAAAACACAGACATAGGTAAACAAACACAAACACACATCCACACAAAGACATCGGTAAACGCACACAAACACACACAGACATATAAACACGCGCAAACACACAGACATAGGGAAACACACAAGCTTGTGCACACACACAGACATAGGTAAACACACACAAACACGCGTGCGCACACACATACAGACATAGGTAAACACACAGACATGCATCCACACATACAGATATAGGTAAATACACACAGACGTGCATATACACATGCAGACATAGATAAACACACACACACACACACACATACATACAAATATAGGTAAACACACATGAAAAAAACCAACCTGTTTGATCTGCTCCCAAAACAGATTTGCAACAGAAGTGCCAGACTGAAACGTCACCTCTACATGATATGCTGCATTCAGGATCTGTGTGTCCAAACACAAAAACTCTTTTTTTTCCAAATGTGTCACTGCTTAAATACAACTATACAATCAACCACGCATAAGTTTGTTTGCTGTAAAGCAAACAAAAGAATTTGTTTAACACACACGTAGTATCTTGTGTTGTAACTTAACTTTATTAATGCAACAGTTATTTCTGACATCCTGTCTGCTTACTGCAAATATATTTCCTTTATTGTTTTATGGACCAAAGTGTTTTATTACATTTAATTAGACTTAATGAAAAGCCTTAAATACAATGTGGACAGGATTTTTTTGCTCAGCGCTTTAGTTGGTAGATCTTGTTGAGACCAAAACATAAATTCAGAGCTCTTGGGCTTGAAAAGATGGTTGACCACTGGTGTAAAGAAGATTTAAATGTGTGTGTGTACCTGTTTAAGATGGTTGGAGGTGACACTTTGAGAGTCCATGTTGGATCTCTCCAGGCTGCTCAGGCAGCGTTCCAGCGTTCCGACAAAGCTTTCACGCAGATAATTCACAGAACTGCTGAGTTTTTCGGCAACAGCTTGATTTAGCCGCGACACAATCAGCTCCTGGATCTGATGGATACATGACTTGATGTACTTCGAGCTCACTGCCTCTCCATTTGGACTCATTATAATGTCTAAGGAGGGGAGAGAAAGCATAAGAGAGTCACATAGCAAGGTAGAGATAGAAACAGGTTAAAAAAAAAAAATAAAAAAAAAAAGGCATTTCACATCTCAGAAAAATATATTTTGATACATTATTTACGTTCTGTGCCTTTATTGCTTTATATTTTTATATTCCTAGTGAAGAGTGTAAAAAGAAGAGTTAGGAAGAGAAGAAGAAATAATCCAAAAATAAGCTGTTGTTCTTAAATGTGTTTTTTGCATTATGTTGAAATTATTTTTCATGTACAAATATGAAAAACAATTCTATTATAGGGCGGCACGGTGGCTTAGTGGTTAGCACGTTCGCCTCTCAGCGCTAGGGATTCCCGGTTCGAATCCCCATCTGGGTGGAGTTTCCATGTTCTCCCTGTGTCTGCGTGGGTTTCCTCCGGGTTCTCCGGTTTCCTCCCACAGTCCAAAAACATGGATCAAGTTAATTGAATTCTTAAAAAAAAAAATTGCCCCCTATAGAGTGTGTCTGTGTGAGTGTGTGCCCAGCGATGGATTGGCGCCCTGTCCTGGATCTATCTGCCCAGCGCCCGAGACGCTCTCCCCTTGATGGGCATGGGGAACCCCACCGCGACCCTAATAGAGGATAAGCGGAAGATAATGAATGAATGAATTAATTAATTTTATTATATTATAGTAACCTAAAAACCATTTAGCTTTACATTTTTAGGTTTTCTTAACATCCCCAATGGGGGAATAATACCTTTAAAAAAATCAATGTCACTCATTTATTTACATATTACGCATCTGAGCTATTGTTATATTGTTAGCTCTTGCTTTGTTAATACTGGGATAGGCTTAAGCAAGAAAAAAAGAAATAAGTAAGTGAATTAAAGAAAATTTTAATAGTAACACAGTGATTAGTCCTCTCAACACAAATTGAAACAAAGTCATAGCAGAAGGTCCTGGGTATGAATAATAGGCAGGGAGGTCAAAGTGTGCTTCCTGTCCCTTGAACTCTGTGGAAAATGTTGATTTTTTGTGTCTAAACACATAACTACACATTTTCTTTTACTTATGTTGGCACAAGGTAAAAAAGCAATTTACGAGGCCACCATATCAACTTCATGTTTGAAAGTCACATTTATTGCTGCTTCTTCAATAAAAACAATGAGTTAATGCAGCCCCCATGTTTATGGAAAGTTGTTGTAAATAACAATCTTGCCACTAGATGGCACTAAACCATACATGATGTAAGATTACATTTACATTTGGTCGTTTAGCAGACGCTTTTATCCAAAGCGACTTACAAGGTGAGCACAGGATTAATCACAACATCCCTGGAGCAATGAGGGTTAAGGACATTGCTCAAGGATCCACACTGGTAACTTTAGCGGACCTGAGAATTGAACCTGGGAATAGAACCGCCAACCTTCAGATTGATAGCCCAATGCCCTAACCACTGCATAACTATGCATTTAATTGATCTCATAATCAAATATTTTTTGCCTTAATGACCAGCAGTGGAGATATGTTATCTGTTATTGTAGAACTACAAAGTCCATCTATAAAGTAAGTGGAACTGATAACATGGACAATACTGGGAACAAAAAGGAGGCGTGGCCAAACTTTTCACTGCTACTTTAGATGAGTGTGTTTTTCTATAGTACTACACAATAATATAATACACAACTGATAGAATTACCAATATATTATAATTACTACAGAATTTAAAAACTCATTTCATGCATTGGTCAAACAAAAACCTAATTTACATTTGTTCATTTAGCTGACGCTTTTATCCAAAGCGACTTACAAGGTGAGCACAAGGTTAATCACAACATCCCTGGAGCAATGAGGGTTAAGGGCCTTGCTCAAGGATCCACACTGGTAACTTCAGTGGACCTGGGATTTGAACCCCCAACCTTCAGATTGATAGCCCAACGCCCTAACCACTGAGCTACCGCACCTAATGATGAAATCAGATTAAACAAGCTTGTTATAAAGCACTCACCTGTGAACTGAAGGTTGGCAGCATCCTCTAGCAGCTGTTCTTTCATGCTGCTCAATGTCTCTATGATCATCTCCTTCATCTCCTCCTGCTTCCGGTTAGCAATTTCCATTAGAGAGGCAAAGAGCTCACCCTCCTTTTCCCGAGTGTACTCCAATCTGCGGGGGGTGATCTGCAAGTCTCTCTGCATGTCGAACGCCTTAACACAGAAATATAAAACATAAAGGAATTTCAGTTGGGTGTAAATTTAGTTTAGACAAACATTTATTTTAATGCATTATGGGGACATTACAGGGACTGTCATTTATTTTGTAGAGATTAACCCACACCATAACCATATAGATTGTAGTACCCAAAAATAAAAAAAAACATGGATCAAGTCAATTGAGTCCTCCAAATTGCCCCATACAGAGTGTGTCTGTGTGAGTGAGTGTGTGCCCAGCGATAGATTGGCATCCTGTCCTGGGTGTGTCTGCCCGGCACCCGGGACGTTCTCCCCCGGATGGGTATGGGGAACCCCGCCACGACCCTAATAGAGGATAAAGCAGAAAATAATGGATGGATGGTGTTCTTCCTGACTGCGTCTTAAATTACTGAATTCTAAGCAATCTTGACCGAGATGCAGCAAAAAATATATTACCCGAACAATGTTTCACAGATGAGCCATCTTCATGTGTCAAAATAACGATGCTACTAGAAATATCACTACTACCAGTAACAAAGTTTTATCTCTGTCTGATTTGTCCACAAAAGACTTTCCGAAAAGCTCTCTGGCTTGTTCACATTATAGTACATGGGTAGCAATTTTAGTTGGTGTTCTTCTGTTGGTGGACTCATTAACATTATCAAACGTAATCAAGGCCTTTATTTGCTGTGTAGTAGTAAGTGTATTTAGCACTTTGAGGACTTTTACATCCTTAACCTTGCTAGATGATCACTTTATGAAGTGTATTGGATGGCAATAGATCTCCTTTTTTGGTGCATAATGTATCTATTATCAATTCTTTTTACAGTTCAATCTTTTTATATCACGAATGTCATTTTTTACAGCATCAATAATTATAGGGTCTTCTGATCTTGCGTCTGCCAGTTTTCAACCATTTAAACAAATCATTATTCACCAGTATGCAATAATAAATGTTTCCTTTAATAAACAAAACATTTCTGTCATTCCACTTTTTAATCTCTTTTTTATTTTAAATGTAATATCCAATGGTGTTTTTCTAACACAAACTTTTAGGCATCCCTCTCTCTCTCTCTCTGTGTGTGTGTGTGTGTGAGAGAGAGAGAGAGAGAGTTCACTACAAAGCAGAACAAACAGCTGCAGGCTTCGCCATCTGTTTGTTTTTATAATTCCCTAGAAACATCAGGCAATTTTATACCAACAGTTAGTCCTCGACTGTGATTGTCAGAAAAAGCTGAATAGATTTTAACAAAAGTAAAGTTCTGAATACAGTCACAAACTGATGATTGTGCAGCAGTAACACACTTTAAGGCCAAGCGTGCACAAGCATAACCACAGGTGCTAGTGCTATGTGTCTCCATGCACATTAACTTCCTGTGCAAAATTTCTGTGAAATCTCTTCAAGTTTGTATGAATCAAGTTGTTGTTGTATTAAAGACACATTTTACAATTTTCTTCTAGGCAATTGTAAACAAGTCTGCTTGTTGTTGTTCAAGCAACTTGGGGGTTTTAAGGCGATCACGCAGTAGACCGTTAAGCACCATGTCAGACTTTAACTCTTTAAAATCATAAAGTCCTCATAGTGCTGATACTTGTTCACAGCAATGTAATGATGATAAAAAGCACAAAACTACTACTACTAATAACACACTGACAATTATAAATTTGTTCATTAAGCTTCTGTATTGAGATAAAGTTGTTATTTCTGCGGTGGCACAGTGGCTTAGTGGTTAGCACGTTTACCTCTCAGCGCTAGGGATTCCCGGTTCGAATACCCATTTGGGTGGAGTTTCCATGTTCTCCGGGTTCCTCCCACAGTCCAAAAACATGGATGAAGTCAATTGAGTTCTCCAAACCCATATAGAGTGTGTCTGTGTGAGTGAGTGTGTGCCCAGTGATGGATTGGCGCCCTGTCCTGGGTGTATCTGCCCAGCGCCCGAAACACTCTCCCCTGGATGGGCATGGGGAACCATTTATTGGATAAAGTGGAAGATGACGGATGGATGTTATTTCTGCTGGTGTATAAGGTTTGGTCATTTTGGTGTTTAAAGTATTTAAAGGACAGATAAATTGATAAAGCTCACTTAGTGTGTGTAATATTTAGCTAATGCTTAAACATTAAGAAATGATGTATTTAATGTTTATCATAAATCTTTAAAAATTTGCATAAGATCACTCAAAGCCTACAGTCAGCACTTGAGATATGAGAGATAAAATCTAGGTTGTTCTGCAACTGGTGGCTTTCACCTTTAGTTTCAACACAGGATGTGGAACATACTAAAAAAATAAAAATAAAAATAAATCTATTACATTATTACATACATGGATCTATAACTCAACACCAGTCAAAAAAAAAAAAAAAACACCAACATGCTTAACCTCAAGATAACCACAGTAAATGTGTACATGACTGACTGATTTGATAGATCTGGATTTCTTATTATACCGTAGAATGAGGAGATTAAAAGTAGCAACAGATTTATGAATTTCAGTCTATATTAGTACTGCTTCCAGTCTATAATTGTCCATCACTAAGTTAAAATTGCACCTGAAGCACACATATTGATCTCAAGCTGCTCTCTAGAATTATGATTATAGCTCCCAGTAACACAAAATCTAATTATTCAGTTCAACCAAAAATTGGTCAACAGACAATATCAGATAAGTGATTGGATAGTGCAACAATAACATTAACTTTTTGACTCTGGGTGATAGCAACACTAGTGTTCAGTCGGCCTTCATCATTAGTTTAGGGATTAAGGACACATATATACATCTGCACTGCTCCTATTTAAAAGGCAATTTATTTTTTTTAATTTATAAGTTAACCTAAGTAGCACGTTCGCCTCTCAGCTCTAGGGATTCCGGTTCGAATCCCCATCTGGGTGGAGTTTACATGTTCTCCCCGTGTTCGCGTGGGTTTCCTCCAGGTTCTCCGGTTTCCTCCCACAGTCCAAAAACATGGATCAAGTCAATTGAGTTCTCCAAATTGCCCCATATAGAGTGTGTTTGTGTGCGTGAAAGTGTGCCCAGCGATGGGTTGGTGTCCTGTCCTGGATGTATCTGCCCAATGCCCAACATTCTTACCGGGATGGGCATAGGGAACCCCCTCCCGTGACCCTAACATAGGATAAAGCGGAAGATAATGTATGGATGGAAGTTAACCAAAGTGTACACATTTAAACGCAGTATGCTTTTTTAAATTTGATTTGTAACTTTTTATTTGCATCATGTGGGCCAGAAGGTGACAGTCAAAGAGCTGCATTCCCCAGGGTCGTAAAATGTCCAACTCTATCCTCTGAATAATATCAGCATAGTCATTGCAATATAAATTTTTAAATGTTAATGTTTAATCCAAAGCCTTTATATTGGTTTACACTCTTACCTGGTTAATAAACCGATCAAGGTATTCACTGTGCAGCTTATCCAGTCGACTTGCTCCCTTTACCAGCTGCTTTGTAATCGCCTGTTTGGTAAAAGGAACAAGCAGCCGATGCAGACGTTCCAGACTCTCTCCCAGGACATTGTGGGGACCCCCATCGTCATCGTGTATTTGAGACGGTGCTCCACAGGAACAATTTTCGGCTCTGCCTGGAAGGAACCCTAATGACACCAGCTGTTTTTGGATAGAGCCAGGTTCCACAGGGGAGACAGGACAACCAGGAACTCGGACAAAGCAAATAGGAAAGGAAAGCAGGTCATGCACATTGCGAAGAGCCACCTCCTCGTTGGGGCTGATACAGTCCTGACCAATGGCATAGAGGATAATGGGAATAGTGTTCCGTCTGCAGTCTGCCAATGCATCCTCTAGGCTTTGCACTCCCGCACAGGGAACCACAATAATTTTGCATTCCTGACAGAGAAAAGAACGTAAACACAGTTATGTACATGTCATCTTACCTACTGCTCATCAAAACCTTCAGAAAAAAATATGCTATGTACTCATTTACCTCTGATACACAACACTGTGAGCAGCACTGCAAATTGGGTAATTATTAATTAATTCATTCATTATCTCCCACTTTATCCTCTATTAGGGTCGTGGTGGGGTTCCTCATGCCCATCCAGGGGAGAACATTTCGGGGGCTGGGCAGATAGACCCAGGACAGGACGCCAATCCATCACTGGGCACACACTCATTCACACAGACACACTCTATATGGGGCAATTTGGAGAATTCAATTGACTTGATCCATGTTTTTGGACTGTGGGAGGAAACCGGAGAACCCAGAGGAAACCCACGCAGACACGGAGAGAACATGGAAACTCCACCCAGATGGGGATTCGAACCGGGAATCCCTAGCGCTGAGAGGCGAACGTGCTAACCACTAAGCCACCGTGCCGCCTTGGGTAATTATACTGTATTAAATTATGTGTATTAAAATGAACCCTTTTGATTCAGTAAAGTTAGACATACAATTCTATTAAACTAAATTACTTAAACCAGTCATTAGTATTTCAAATTGCATGTAAACACAGGTGATCAGAATAATTGCTTTTTTAATAAAAATAGGTAGTTCCGGTGCTTAAATCTGATTGGCCAAACCATTTGTCCAGCTGCAAGATTAGCACACCTTTGACCAAGTCATCTTCATAGAAATTCGTTATATACATTATTTAAAATAATAAAATACAGATTAATATAAAACAGTGAGCTGATTTCGGATCAGAACTAAGCATGTTGCGGTAGAGTTTTATTCTTTTTTTAAATAATCTGTGTTCTGTAATATGACCACTATTTGGTATTTTATTGTTAGAGAAACTACAAGTGCTGTTAAGTAGAGATCACTTTAAAAACCAGACTAGATTATGTCCCTGAAGACCACTTTACTATTTATGAAGCAAACCTTGGTTTTTTTTTTTTATCATAGTGTTGTGTGACCATTTTATAAAAGCAATAAGGCACTCAAGATGTGCAATATTGTGAAAAAATCATGGGAAAGAGGTGTAACTATACTCCACTTTGCATCGTGCCTCATATTACCGCATTCCTGTGATTAATTCACAATAATTCATGCCATAATACTTTAATAATAAATGTATATCATACACACACATGTATGTGTATGATATAAATGATATAAATGTATATCATACACACACATTTACTGCATTCCTGTGATTAATTCACAATAATTCATGCCATAATACTTTAATAATAAATGTATATCATACACACACATTTAGTTTTGAGTAATGTGATGAGAGAATATGCTCTGATGTTAGTCTTCAAATCTAAAATGAATAAATAAATAAAGATTAAAAACATTTCTGTTATACACTGAGGGGACTTTTATACATAGACTTTTGATACATATTGTAGAGCCTAATCCAAATCCAAAATCCTAATAATAAAAAATACTACCTAATAAATACAAAACGGGTAGGTCTGGTCCTTAAGTCTAATTGGCTAAGCCGTGTATCCAGCCTTGACATTGACTATAATGAGCCTTTAAGAACACTTTTGAGCACTTCACATTCCTATTAATGTTGTATACAATACATAATTTTCCCAATTATTTTTTATAAACTGCATTTTATAATTCTCACTAGATGGCAGTATTTGATTGTTCGAGAAAGCAGAAACCTGTTACTCAGTGTCAGTGTTCACGTTTAAAAAATAAATAAATAAATTCGGACTAGATCACCTCACGAAAAGCCAGTTTATAAATGATTTTGCGTTCAATAAGTGCATTTTTAAACTAACCCTTTTTATTACTGTGTTTGTAACTGTTTTATAAAAGCAATAACACACTCAAGGTTGTGCATTATTGTAAATAAACCACATCTTTTCTGGGTTTTATTCACACTAGTGCATGCCCTCTTGTACCTTATTGCTCTAATAAAGCAACTTTTTTCCCCCCTTCTAAAGTACACGATTCACGCTATGGGAACCAGCTTCCAGTTATTATAATTACATGAGGTCCCCACAGTGCAAGTGTGTAAGCAGGTTTTAGTCTACAATGCTTTATATCTGTACACACAAACATGCAGCCTGCACCCACGCTGTAAACATTGTCTTCACGCATGTTTAAAATAGACAGCTTAACAAAGAGGATGTAGAATAAGTTTCTGTAAGGAACTCAGTGTGTGTTAGGAAACTATTATGGATCTTTTTTATTTAATCTCAGCTTATATTTTTCACGGTGTGTGTGGTACAACTCTGTGTTTGTGTAGAGGCTGAGTGAGAGCAGTAAAAGCTAATTATGTGTTTCTGTATATATTGTTCTGTGTTTGTACAAATGTGGCTGTGTGGGGGTGAGAGACAGAAAGAAAATGGGGGAGGCCACAAAACAAAAAGAGAAGAAGAAGTAAATGTTCTTTAATGTTAAGGTGTTGTTAAATTTCAGCAGCTGGTGTCAATGTAGCACCACAGTCAGAGTTTCAGTGTAAACACACAGTGCATGTTCATTTAAGAATCAGAGTGAAATTTCAGGCGACCGAAAGATCTTAACAAAATATGGATATGGTTATTAAATCAAATCATGTTTAATAAATCAATTCTAATAAACTTAACCCAAATTCTGGGTTACATTTATTTAGCAGACACTTTTATCCAAAGTAATTTACAAGTGGGGCGGCACGGTGGCTTAGTGGTTAGGACGTACGCTTCTCAACACAAATTCCTGGTTCGAATCCCGATCTGGGTGGAGTTTTCATGTTCTCCCCGTGTCCACGTGGGTTTCCTCCGGGTTCTCCGGTTTCCTCCCACAGTCCAAAAACATGGTTCAAGTCAATTAAGTTCTCCAAATGGCCCCATATAGAGTGTGTGTGTGTGTGCACGTCTGTGTGTGTGAGTGAGTGTGTGTCCAGTGTTAGATTGGTGCCCTGTCCTGGGTGTATCTGCCTAGCGCCCAAAACGTTCTCCCCTGGATGGGCATGGGGAACCCCTCCCCGTGACCCTAATAGATAGGATAAAGTGGAAGATAATGGATGTATTTACAAGTGAGAGAACACATCAAGTCAGTTCAGAGGAACCAGCTGATCTGCATTTGAATCTGATCACTTACCATTTTGAATTTAAAGCCCAGATTTTCTCTTCTTAAAAAAAAAATAATAATAAAAAAAAATTTTTTAAATAAAAAAATTATACACAGTGCTTCCAGAAAAGATGTGTTTACATGTTTCTTAAAGATGCTGAACGTCTTAGCATTGCAGATAGAGTTCATTTTCAGATGATTTTACTATTGAGCAGTGAAAAACAATATGGGAGTAAATTTCAGATTGTATTTAGTGTTTTTTAAGTAGAACTTTTGATGGCATTGGGATAAAGTTTGGGATAAAGAGGGTTTTGCTACTGTCTTGGTCTTCAAATCTCAGTTCAAAGCCATCCTCTATTACTGTCTGACTATTTTTATTACCATTATTATGCTAGCTTGTGTAGGAGAAGCATTTTTTGAACCTGTTGAGTGTGTTCTTCAGGACTGCTCAGTG
>JAFMOD010000104.1:3761342-3772141 GCA_019802435.1 Corydoras maculifer | reverse complement strand
GTTTAAAAAAAAAAGAGAGTGAACAGTACAAGAGAGAGTTATGTTTAGATATGTAGAACTAGATGAGGATAGGTGGAAAACACATGCTTTAGATCTGCTGCCTAAAAGATTTAAACAATACCAAACTAAAATACTGGAGCGCAGCTCTAAATACATACCGTAAGTAAATAAGTTTATTAAGTGAAGTGAATAAGTTTACTGAAAAGCTTGGTCTGACAAAATGATTAATCTTCTCAGAGTTCCCACACTGACCTGCCATGATTGGTTACGTTTATGATCTAAATGTCTATGATTGGTTGATTCTCAGGCCCTAGCATACTGCAGGTCAAATAAACTTTGGTGTAAACCAGACCTTTTCCCACAGCGTACAGGTTGTAGTTCATTCTCAGAAACTTTTTAAACTCTGATTACATGTACGGCAACATGGTGGCCCAGCCATCTTCCAAATGGGGCATAGTCCTGGATATACGATATGTAGTGTGTGCATGTTCTTCACATGTCTCTGTAGGTTTTGCGAGGAGGTCTCTTTTTTTCTGTAATATGCTATTAGCTAAATTAAAGATAAATTGAGGTAGTAGTTGATGCTGCAGCCTACCTACATAGGGAATAGGTGGGGAAACACACTGTACAAGTTGTCTGAACAGACTGAGGACTTCTTTGGTGTGATTCCGCACCTTTCGCCCAATTAAATAGTTTACAGCATCAACGTCTACACTAATTTAAGAAAAATAATAAAAGACTACTTACTGAGACATGTTTATATATATATTATATATCTTTATAAGGGTGGCACGGTGGCTTGGTGGTTAGCAGGTTCACCTCTCAGCACTAGGGATTCGCGGTTCGAATCCCCATCTGGGTGGAGTTTCCATGTTCTCCCCGTGTCCGCGTGGGTTTCCTCCCACAGTCCAGAAACATGGATCAAGTCAATTGAGTTCTTCAAATTGCCCCATATAGAGTGTGTCTGTGTGAGTGAGTGTGTGAGGGTCCAGTGATAGATTGGCGTCCTGTCCTGGGTGTATCTGCCCAGCGCCCGAAACGTTCTCTCCTGGATGGGCATGGGGAACCCCCCGCGACACTAATATAGGATAAAGCGAAAGATAATGGATGGATAATATTTATAATTTTTTTTTTATTCCACTGTACATTGTATAATATACTGTAAATATCTATTTTATCTAAATCCACAATTCACCTATATACAGCATAAATTGCATACTGTGTATATACTATTTTCAGTGCCTTATCCTTCAACATAAGAGGCTGAACCAACTTGTTTGACTAAGACATTCCAAATTTCTTGTAAAAAAAACGAATGCGGTATGTGACTTAAATATGATGGTGGTATAGAGCTATTGTAATAAACTATTCTTAGCTCAGATGGGCACAACATTTCAACCCCCTGCTTTCCTATTGGGTTAAAGACAAACTGATCATGTGAAGATTAAATAAGTTCAGGCAGACAAACTTTGCCAACTTGTATCAAAGAAAGAAAATTATTTATAGTGCTAACATGACTGTGGTGAAGTTAATGAGAAACTCGTGGATACAACCTTAATATTTCATGACACCGAAATCGGCAAAACAATGAATCATGTTCAGTCAGGAACATTTTCAAACTACGTAAAGCAGACTTCCATAATCGAGAGAAGACATTTACCATGCTTTTAAATCTTGCTCTGGGTCAATTTACTCATTTTCAAAAATGCTTTTTTGCACCTTTCTAAATGCAGCCGTGTAAATAAGAGACACGTGTCGGGTTCTTATAAATATATGAAGTGATTAAGCACAATTCCAGTTATTCCCACAGGCAGCAATTCATTAAGGAGCTGCTCTGTGTCGCATTGAGGCCTTAAATCAATAAAACCTTGTTCTCGTTCTAACTAAGCTCCTTATTCTACCATTTCAATCCTATTGGACACTTTCCACTGTTAACGCAGAGAAAAGCCGCAGTGTACCAAGACGCTGAGCACAGATTTACAGCTAAACCATGACCTCCAAAACAATCTCAATCTGAAACAGAATTCCGTCTGATATCTGACAGACACTAGATCTTCAGGCAAGGCAAAAACATCATATCCTACACCAATCACCAGTCATTAATATTTAGGACTTATTGCTCATAATCAGTTTTCAAATGTCATTCTGATGTGATACACAGCATTCCGCTTCATTTATTTGCTGAAATCAGCATAATATAATTTTTTTTAATAAAAAAGAAGACCTCAATCACATTTAATTTTCTGCATTTAATCAAAATAATCCTGAGCAATAACATTTAACTGCAGGGCAGCACATTGGCTTAGTGGTTAACACGTTTATTTTTCCCCAACGTCTGATTG
The DNA here is from genome assembly GCA_019802435.1 of Corydoras maculifer. Classification (NCBI taxonomy): domain Eukaryota; kingdom Metazoa; phylum Chordata; class Actinopteri; order Siluriformes; family Callichthyidae; genus Corydoras; species Corydoras maculifer. The sequence continues at coordinate 3,769,799 of JAFMOD010000104.1, read as the reverse complement.
ACTTGTTTGTGAAGTTAAATACAGCAAAAAAATATATATGAAAAAAATAATAATTTAAATCAAACCCACTTTTTTTGTGCAGCTAGGAGTTTTGGATTTCATGAGTGATAACATTTGGCATAACTATTTAGGTCTCTAGCTATAGCATTCATAATACACACACACACACACACATCAAAGTCCCCTCATGTACATTTAGGGCTGCAACAAAAATTTATTTTAATAACCCATTGATCAGACTAGGACACTATATTTCCTGCTGCAGAGAACAGACGCTCAGACAGTGTTGAAGTACCAGGAATGCATAAATAGGATTTGGCAGCCTGGCCAATTTCGGAAAGCTGTCTGTTAGCTTTCCACCACTACAATGCTTTTGTTCCCCTTAGCAATGTTTCCAAAATATGTGAGGACTTCATTTTTCCACTTTGTTTTGAACACTGCTTCAGCTAATTTAGCTGAAATAAAAAAATAACACACGTTCTCCATCACTGTCCAGTTACCAAGCAATTAAATTCCATCAAATTTCCAGTTACCAAGCAAAAAAAACAGCATGAACCGCGCTATGCCGCTTCGCATAGTGAGTGCATCGTTATGTTGACTCAGTTCAAAACAAAAGAAACTCCGAATATTTTAGTGACTTCCCTTCATCCTCATTGGTGACTAACACAAAAATCCTCTTCTGATTAAAAAATCTTGTAGAAAGACTTCTAAAAAAGCAGAGCTGTTTTAGCTTTAAAGGGAGAAGAGGTCATGCTTGCATGAGTTGTAATGCTTCTGTAGGTGTTCATAACCATAATAAAGTTTGGGCTGTTTAAAACAACTTGCCAACAAACTGAAAACAATTAAAATTATGCATTTGACAATTTATAAAGCCTCTGTGTAGAGCAATGGAGGAAATACAGGATTTTGAAACTAAAATGAACAAATTGTTAGCTTTTACTCTCACTTTCATACACAAAGCTTCCTGCACATATTAAAACAATGGAGAGAAAAGCATGAAAGTGAAACAGAATGACAAGAACATGAAAGGCAACACCAACCACAGCATATCTGATTCATCGTTTGGTTTTACACCTGGTTAACTTCAGGGTTACAATTACAGTGTGAACGTAAAAAAAAAATTCAAAGCTGGTTTAAAACTCTGAGGGTCGTTCTTCTCCAACAACTTCCTAGGAAGTTCCTAGAAACATTACAGAAGAGCCCCAGAATGATTTATTTTTTGAATTATAAAGAAAGTAGTGCATAAGTACCACAGGACACAAACTAAACTACTAAAGCACAAACCTGAGCAACGCACAGAAGTCACTTATTTAAACAGCATGTGTCCCTACTGCAAATAAACAAAAAAGAATAAAGAAACAGGAATGGACTTAAGCAGGGATGATGCCGCCACGAAATACAAATACATCCGGCCTGCAAGACCATTTTACATTGATCTATTATTGTTATTAATGATAGGCAATGGTTTTGGACAAGGCTAATATTTTTAATTTGTATGATTGTTTTTATATTTAAAGATATTTAAAGTTGAAGTTTATTTTTTTCTAAAATGGCCCAAGGTCAAAGAAAACAATGTTTTTTTATTTTATTTATTAATTTAATTTTATTAATTTTTTTTACTTTTGTGGAAAAGTATGTTTTTTTGCTGCATGTTGTATGATAGTTGATATTAATTAATAGTTTGTATTTTTATAGAGAGCCAAGAATTTTAAGTTATATGAAGTTTACATTTATTTATTGTAGAACATAATCACTGTCTTTTTTCCTATTTATTTTTTTGAAACTTTTACTTTTCATGTGTTCAATAAATCTTTATCCTGTTCGGCCTGCAACTTAAAGTTTTTTTCGCCCACGGTGCAACACGCTGCCTTGTGGCCCAGCGTGTCTCTACATTTTATTGTGCATGCTTGGGAGGACAGCTGCAGTTAAACACCTCTTGCACACCTATAATGTACACTGCTCTGCATCAGCCCACCATTGCAAGAATTGAAGGTGTCATGCATGCACCATCTGGCTTCCCTTCCCATAGAGCACATGCAATGACCTAGCACAGAGAACTCAATGATATCAGCCTGAATAAAAGCTCAGCGCTAAATAAAAGACTGCAGTCAGGTGCACCTGCACCTGTGCCAGGTCTGTCCCCATGGTTACAGCAGCAACCACTGGGCAATACATTAACACCATCTGCATTATTAAACCATATGATATGTTCCCAGTGGGCCAACACAAAAACAAAGATGGCACCTACAATATAACTTAGATGCTGCTAAAATATTGTAATTCAATGTTTCCAACTTTGAACGATTATGATAACGTTTACTACTTTTAAGTGGCACAACAGAAAATCCTTTGGTCTAACAGCAAGAGGCCTTTAATTTGCTTCCCGAAAACACCACACCCATATGTAGTCAAAATTCAAGCAATGCAAATTGCCCGTTTGCAGGAAAAAAAGAGGTGGCACACAATCTTCATTAATCACAGAAACACTAAAAAATGTGATCTGAAAAAAAAAAAAAAGATCTAATTTGCCTACACAGAAGAATTTGTCCTCTACGTTTAACTCATCCATGCAGTAAAACCTCACACTGAGTGAAGTGAGCACACGTGCCCTGAGCGGTGGGTAGCCCTGTATGTGCCATCCAGGGAGCAATTGAGGCCTTAAACCAGGGCACTTAATCCATAGTACTTGGTGGGACAGAAAATTAAATCGTGGACCTTCGGGTTACAAGCTTGGTCCCTTAACCACAAGACTACGATAATAGACGCCGGTGTGTTTATGTACAAACAACAGAGTGTGAAGTCTTACTGTCAAAGGTTTTACACTACCCAAGTATTGAAGGAGCAAAAATGTGGGAAAACGTGGACAACTGGCTTTACGTGTCCGAGAACCATATTCAGAAAGAGGCTTGCCCCAACTGGTTTTAAGTGAGTGTGATTAGAGCTGGGTGGGATTTTCAAAGCAAAGAGAAAATGGGGTAAAAGTTTACCAAAAGTACAAGTTTGATTTCTAAGAGATTTCAAACTGGTTTTAAATGCATATGGTGATAAACGCACCCAACAAAAATTTTATTGCATTTGCATGACAGATAGATAAAGTAGCTGCTTTAATAGCACTAAAGCAGGGGTGTCAAACTCAATTGCACTGGGGCCAAAACTCAAAGCACACTTTAGGTCATGAGCAGGAGAAACATTAATTGAACACTAAAAGATTCCTGAGCATGAATAGGAATAAAAACAGACAGTAACATTAATACAACAAATCAATTTCAACTTTATTCATTCATTCATTATCTTCCGCTTCATCCTATATTAGGGTGGCGGGAGGGGGGTGTTCCCCCATGCCCATCCAGGGGAGGGTGCTGGGCAGATCCGCTGAGGACAGGACACCAATCTATCACTGGGCATACTCACTCACTCACACAGACACACTCTATATGGGGCACTTTGAAGAACTCAATTGATTTGATCCATGTTTTTGGACTGTGGGTGGAAACCGGAAAACCCGGAGGAAACCCAGTGATAAATGGGCATCCTGTCCTGTGTATGCCCAGCGCACTAAACATTCTCCCCTGGATGGGCATGCCCTTACCCCCACCCCCCCACACACACACACACAACTCTAGTAGAGGTTTAGGTGGAAGATAATGAATGCATATATAACTATACATTATGTGGTACCGGCGGCACGGTCGCTTAGTGGATAGCACGTTCGCCTCTCAGCACTAGGGATTCCCGGTTCAAATCCCCATCTGGGTGGAGTTTCCATGTTCTCTCTGTGTCCGTGTGGGTTTCCTCCGGGTTCTCCGGTTTCCTCCCACAGTCCAAAAACATGGATCAAGTCAACTGAATTCTCCAAATTGCCCCATATAGTGTGTGTCTGTGTGAATGAGTGTGTGCCCAGCGATGGATTCGAGATTGAGCTCTCCAAATTGCCCCATATAGTAGAGTGTGTTTGTGTGAGTGAGTGAGTGTGTGCCCAGCGATAGATTGGCATCCTGTCCTGGGTGTATCTGCCCAGCGCCCGAAATGTTCTCCCCTGGATGGGCATGGGACCCCTCCCCCTGCGACCCTATTAGAGGATAAAGCGGAAGATAATGGATGGATGGACATTATGTGGTACCTACCTGTTTCTGGGTCGGATGTAGTGGAGTTGCAGACGTTGCTGTAGTTCTGTCTGATCTCTCTGAAGAAGCTCTGGGTTTCTTTCAGGTTTTTCTTGAGTAGAATTGAGCTTTTGTTGCAGCTACTGAAGACCCGAATGAGTTCCCGGGGTAGAGGGTTCATCTTCTGCAGATTGCCCTCCATCCCGCACGATGCAACGCGGAGTCCGATGCAAGGCCACTTCCAGCTCACCTGTTTACGGTCTGTCCTCAGAGTCTTTGGCTGCACAAGAGGCCGACCGACATGTCTCACATCACATCACATCACATCACACTGCCGCAGCGAGGCCGGAGCCACCGTCCGATCTACACCCTCATCCACCTACAGACCCTGAGCTTCAACCATCCACATTAATAAATCCAGTTGCGCCAGTCCAAGAAGTAGAGCCACAACTCAGCGGAGGGATTCGTTTAGATTCGGCCCGCGGCGCTGTTGTGGCATCAAATTAGCAAATTAATATCGCATAAAGGAAATAAAAAGCGATTCCTGACTAAATCACATCACGCCAAACCGACCCGCGAACCGCAGAAATCGCGCCGCCGCTAACCCGCAGCTAGCTGAGAAATTTTGTGTGTTTGGAGGGGAGGTGTCCAAACACTTTAGCCCGCTTGCTACCCGGGACAACAGCGAGCCATCCCTCGAGGAATATCGAAACGTGCGACTTTGCAGTTTTAACAAACCCCCCGAAACATTTGTCCCGCTTTAAAACGCAGCGTGAACGGACCGCCCGTCAGCGCAGCTCCAGCTCTGCGTCTGCGAATAGCAACATCCGGGATACGCAATTCACCAGCGGGCGGGTTCTCTCATTACAGCAAGTGCGGATTACAGAAAACACTTTAAAGAGCTCAACACCGCGCTGTTTTAACACCACACGCACAACGCAGAGGCGTTAAATGACGCTACAAATGCGTTCGAAACTAAAATCTAAAAACGGACAGGCTGCATACAGCCATAAACTGCGCAGCCGGCCAGTGTTTTTAAAGGCTCGCCCTGTCCAAGTGCATTCTGGGAGGTGGAGTTCCCACACCCCTAAGTTGAATGTTGGCTAAATAAACTCATGACATCACAGTAACGTAATAATAAATCACTATAACACAACAGATTTCGATTTCTTGCTCGATGTATAATAAAGACAATGAATAAAATCCGGGGCGCCACAGTGGCTTAGTGGTTAGCATGTTCTCCTCTCAGCACTAGGGATTCCCGGTTCAAATTCCCACCTGGGTGGAGTTTCCATGTTCTTCCCGTGTCCGCGGGGGTTTCCTCCGGGTTCTCCGGTTTCCTCCCACAGTCCAAAAACATGGATCAAGTCAATTGAGTTCTCCAAATTGCCCCATATAGAGTGTGTATGTGTGCGTGTCGGTGTGAGTGCGTCCCCGCGATAGATTGGCATCCTGTCCTGGGTGTATCTGCCCAGCGCCCGAAACGTTCTCCCTTGGATGGGCATGGGGAACCCCCCCCCCCCCGTGACCCTGATATAGTATAAAGCGGAAGATAATGAATAAAATCCACATAATTCAATTAACCTAAATGAAGTGCAGTGGCTTAGCGGTTAGCACTTTCTCCTCTTAGTGCTGGGAATTCATGTTGGAATCCAGGTCTGGGTGGAGTTTTTTATGTTTTCCTTGTGTTCGCATGGGTTTCCTCCAGGTCCTTCAGTTTGCCTTTCCACAGTCCAAAAAAAATGGATTCAAGGTAAAGTGAATGCTCCAAATTGCCCCATAGAGTGTGTTTGTGAGTGTGTGCCCAGCGATAGCCCCCCCCCCCAGATCAGAACCCATTGCAACCAAAATTGTTTGTCTCTGATAAATAGTGGACAGTAGCTTTTACATTATTGGTTTATAAAGTGAAGGCTGGGGATCTCTGTCTCTGGAACTCTACTGCATAATTACTATGCTTTATGAGTTTAATCTGCTTTTCTATTTGTTTTCTTTGAGCTATCTTTATCATCTCATCAATAACACTGCCAAAGCACTGTGGCTACGACAATTATTGGACAGGATCTGAATTTCTGTTGGATTGGTGGTTGCAGTCCTGCAGGATGGCCTCACTGAACTTCTGTAATTTTTCCAATTTTTGAAAATGGACACCTGATCTCTACACAATCTGTACGTGGCTGCCCTACACTGTTGATGCTGCCCAGCCGCTCAAGGAGGATGAGTCCCCCATAGAGCCTCGGTCCTTCCAATGTTTCTTTCTGGGTAAAAAAACAACTTAACAGGGATTTTTTTTTCTTGCCACTGTTGCTTCGGCTTGCTCTTTGGGGGTTCAGGCTTACTATAAAGTAACACTGTAAAATAACACTGGGTGCCAATCTATCACTGGGCACACACTCACTCACACAGACATCGACACAAACACACATTATATGGGGCAATTTAGAGCATTCAGTTCACCTTGAGTGGCAGTTTACTGTGGGAGGAAACAAGAGAACCCGGAATTTCAAGCAGACATGAGGAAAACATGAAAAGTCCTCCCAGATTGGGATTCAAACCTGGAATCCCCAGCGCTGACTGGCAAACGTGCTAACCACTAAGCCACCATGTCACCAAAAGTCTAATATACAATGTTGATATAAATGATAAAAGTGCATGCACATGTAAAATATGAAAAAATACACAAACTAAAGACAAAACTGAACTTGAACCACTTTTTAAATAAAATGGGCTGGGAGTATAAAAAACTTTACATTTAGGGTAACAAACATAATATATAACTGCAGAGGGGGAAAAAATGTTTTTTTCATGTTGATGAATGTTTATTGTAATACCAATACTTTCCCGAAAGGACTAGTTTCACATGATGAGGTCAGGAGGCATTAAGGTATCTGTAGTTCACATACCAGAATGTCTTCAGATTGTGAAAGGTAACCCCAAAGGAAACCCATGTATCACAGAAATGTAATGCAGGCTCCACACAAAAGGAACTTTTTCCTTTGAGCCTCTCCCAGAAATTGTACCCAAGAAACACTATAGTACCGTGGAGGTATAGAAAACGAGGTTTGCCACCCAATGACAGCTCAGCATAGCGTTGTGAGTTTCAATCCAAGGTGCAAATTTATTAGTGTCCAGACGAACAAAAGGAATATTCATAAATAGAAACAGAACTATGCCTATGGAATGTAACGGTATTTTTTCCCAGGTAATTTAAAATCAGTTCCCATTAAACTTCAGCACAGATGGCCTGCTGCAAGACAGCTTCCAGGAAATCGGAGCAATGCTACCCATTTCCTCTTTTCCTCTTCTTTAAACGGTGTAACTCCACCCCTAAATAGATTGGGCTAAATCAGTATTTTACTGATTACACGTCACTAAAATTAAATTTAAACATTATACATCATATAATACCACAACTAATAATTGTCCATCCATCCATCCATCCATCCATCCATCCATTATCTTCCGCTTGTCCGGGGTACTAATAATTGTACTAAACCTAAAAATGAGTTACAAATCAATGCAATTCCACCTCAACCACCCCAGTATTCTCTGGATTTAACCCATGCTCCACATAAGTAGGGCTAATTAATTTATTGATTATGTTCCACTCAATTCTCTACCAGGGTTGTGGGGGGGGGGGGGACCCTATGCCCATCCAGGAGATCTATTGCTATCTATTACTGCGCACACACACTCACACAGACACACACTATATGGGGCCATTTAGAGCAATTAATTTTACCTTGAATTCATGTTTTTGCACTGTGGGAGGAAACCGAGGAAACAGCGGAAAACTCACACAGGCACAGGGAGAACATGAAAACTCCACCCTCATTGGGATTTGAACGCTGAGAAACAAATGTATTTACCATTAAGCCACCATGCTAATGACACAATAGACTAGGTTGGATTACAGATATCACTATCATTGTCATAACCTGGTGAAATACATTATCGTTAAATACTTTCTCTTTTACACATACATGGTTTTTCTCTTTTTATAGGCACTTCAGTGGCAATTGTGTGACTTTTCAGATTCACTATAGTTATAACTACAAAAGACGAACTGTTAGGAAGTTACCATAGTAACCGTCCAAGTAGCAAGACCACAGATAATTTAATGCATATAATTTAGAAAGAGGCGGCACGGTGGCTTAGTGGTTAGCACATTCGCCTCTCAGCGCTAGGGATTCCCGGTTCGAATCCCCATCTGGGTGGAGTTTCCATGTTCTCCCCGTGTCTGCGTGGGTTTCCTCCGGGTTCTCCGGTTTCCTCCCACAGTCCAAAAACATGGATCAAGTTAATTGAATTCTCAAAATTGCCCAATTTAGAGTGTGTATGTGTGAGTGAGTGTGTG
>JAFMOD010000104.1:3736082-3754980 GCA_019802435.1 Corydoras maculifer | reverse complement strand
GCGCCAATCCATCGCTGGGCACACACTCACTCACACAGACACACTCTAAACGGGGCAATTTTGAGAAATCAATTAACTTGATCCATGTTTTTGGACTGTGGGAGGAAACCGGAGAACCCGGAGGAAACCCACGCAGACACGGGGAGAACATGGAAACTCCACCCAGATAGGGATTCGAACCGGGAATCCCTAGCGCTGAGAGGCGAACGTGCTAACCACTAAGCCACCGTGCCGCCCTAAAATAATAATAATAATAATAATAATAATATATACAATATAATAAAAAATAATACATATTTTAACTAATAAATGTCCTAAATATATTAATGTGATGCAATATGTGATGGGAAACTATTTTCTGCGATGTGCTCATGAAACTAAAACCCGTTTGACAAAGTAAACACACTGATTTACTCAACTACAAATGCCTGCAACAATGCTCAAATCAACTCAAACCGCCGAGCTCAGGTTTACACAAAGCAAAGCAGTCATGTGGTTCATACAGCCCGAAGCTTCATATGCCTGTAATCACATGAATTTTGGAAAATGAATCAAGCACCAACTCTTGTTTTAAAACAGATAATTCAGAGCTTTTGTGTCATTTTTAAGATTACTAGTTTAAATTAAATAAAACAAGATGTTTTATTTGCTGATGTAGTTATTTCCCTGTTATATTTATTTATTGCTTTTTAAGCTGCTTTTTCTAATTACAATCACTGGAGGTTTATGGTCTATTGCAGTGCTCACTGGAAAAATGACAAGAAAACACCCTGGACATGTCATCAGTGTAGTGCAACACATATACAACCACTTTCTTGTGTATCTCCTTGTCACATCGTCACACTCATGTATATAATATGAGACGGGGCATCCTGACTGTTTTTATTCCTATTTATGTTTAGAAAGCATTTACTTTTAGTGTGTTCAACTTGTTTATTGTGTTTGGCCCGTGACATGTGCAATTGGGTTGGACACCCCTGACCACAACATGTGCAGTACACACACTACACACTAATTTAACATTTTTTGTTTTTAAGTGTATCACCAATGTATTAAAAAAAAATTATATATACATATATATATATATATATATATATATATATATATATATATATATATATATATATATATATATATATATATATATATATATATATATATATATATATATATAAAGCTACAAGTTTGGAATGAATATCAAAAACTATGATTTTTAGCAAGGGCGGCACAGTGGCTTAGTGTGGCGTGTTCTCCTCTCAGCACTAGGGATTCCCAGTTCGAATCCCAATCTGGGTGGAGTTTCCATGTTCTCCCAGTGTCCAAAAAAAACATGGATCAAGGTCAATTGAATTCTCCAAATTGTCCCATATAGAGTGTGTGTGTCTGTGTGAGTGAGTGTGAGCCCAGCAATAGATTGGCGCCCAGTCCTGGGTGTATCTGCCAGTGCCCGAAACGATCTCCCCTGGATGGTCATGGGGAACCCCCCCGTGACCCTAGCGGAGGATAATTGGATGATTTTTACCTTAACGTAAATACCGTACCTTAAAACGTGATAAGCAAATGCTGCTAAACCATGATTTGTCCAACAGATGGCAACATAGAGGTGTTTTTAAAACATAAGACACAGGGTTGAATTAACTTCACCTATTAAATAACAAGTAACCTTTTCTGACAAACTTGGACAGAACCTGGATTTCTACTGAGCTAGTTGCTTTGCAGACCTGACAGAATGTTACTGCGAACACCTTTAAGAAGAATTTTCACTGAACAAATATATTTATCAGCTTTCCATGTACTTATTTATTTTTAGATGATTTAACACAATGAAAAATATCACAAGGTTTTCAAAGCCATAGACATAATTAACAGTTCAGATATCACAGAGCACATATATTTGGTGTGTTTTAAAAAGCAGTTGGCTTCAGTTTTAATAACTGACCTTTTACCAGCTCCACAAAATTATTTTTACTATAGCCTCATGACATCCATCATTTAACCTAGACAAGATGTAAAAAACTAATAATTTAGTGTATTTTGTTCTGTTTCCTGACATTTTAAACTATGTATAAATGTATATTACACTATACATTAAACTAGATATAGCTCCACCTATAACAACTACAACAGTGAGATTCTGTTTACACACTAATCCTAAATCATTAAATGTCTGTCAGTCAGATGATTTTAACAAGTTTTTTTTTTTTCTTGAATACTTGCCTTAATTGTTGCACATTAAACTAATCAAATTTTATTAGTTTTACACATGCTACTTAACTTTAACTTTATTGCGTGTGCAATAAAGTATTCGTAAATATGTGTTTAGTGAGTGTGCCCAGTGATTGATTGGCGTCCTGTCCTGGGTGTATCTGCCCAGCGCCCGAAACTTTATTCCCTGGATGGGGATGGGGATTCATTCATATTCATTCATTCATTCATATTCATTCATTTAATATCTTCCGCTTATCCTCTATTAGGGTTGCGGTAGGGTTCCCCATGCCCATCCAGGGGAGAACGTCTCGGGCGCCGGGCAGACACACCCAGGACAGGGCGCCAACCTATCGCTGGGCACACACTCACTCACACAAAGATACTCTACATAGGGCAATTTGGAGAATTCAATTGACTTGATCCATGTTTTTGGACTGTGGGAGGAAACCAGAGAACATGGAGGAAACCCACGGGGACACGGGGAGAACATGGAAACTCCACGAATCCCTAGGGCTGAGAGGCGAACATGCTAACCACTAAGCCACCGTGCCGCCGAGTCATCATAATATTCCAAATAAATCTTATTTAAAAAAAATGTTTAGCTATAGAACTGAATTTAGTGCAAAAGTTTGCAGACGGTATAAATTACTGGTTGTTTGTAACGCGACTCTGTGGTTGTGGTGAAGCCCCGCCCCTTTTGAGATATGAGCTGCGATGAGACCTGAGTCCTCAGTTTACCTGAGAGAGAGAGAGAGAGAGAGAGAGAGAGAGTGTAAATGGGCGCGCGGGGTCCTGTAGTAACCTAACAAAGCGTCAGGCGTTTGTATATCGTCGGCTAAAGTTGCAGCACTTACACAACTGACCTGTAACAATTCCGCGCTCAGCGAATCAGGTGTATTAAAGATGGACGCTGTGGGACTTCGAAGCGCAGCTGGACCAGCGGCTCCCGCTGAGGATTCGGCCGAGCGGAAGTGGTCGTCTCCGGGTAAACGGCACGCTGTGAAGCGGCACTACCACAAACACAACTTAAAGCACAGGTACGACTTTCTGCAGACTCTCGGAAAAGGAACCTACGGAAAAGTCAAGAAAGCGGTGGACAGGACTGGAAAACTGGTGAGTGTGATCCACCGCTTACTGTTTTTAATCAACATTCGTAATTCATCCTGGTTCGAAACAAAGACACAGAGTTCTGCACAGGAACAAAATGCAGGTCTGTTTGATGAAACTTATTACAACCATTTTTGTGCAAATTAAAACTGTATCGTGCTGAGTTCTGCTTTTCTAGGGTAGCATAACTATTTAAGGCTTTATATAAAACTACCAGCCTCTCAGCACTAGCGATTCCCGGTTCGAATCCCAATCTGGATGGAGTTTCCATGTTCTCCCCGTGTCCGCATGGGTTTCCTCCAGGTTCTCTGGTTTCCTCCCACAGTAAAAAAACATGAGTTCTCCAAATTGCCCCATATAGAATGTGTCCAGCGATGGATTGGCGCCCTGTCCTGAGTGTGTCTGCCCAGCGCCCGAGACGTTCTCCCCTGGATTGGGCATGGGAAACCCCCCCCCCCCACGGCACTAATATAGAATAAAGCGGAAGATAATGGATGGATGGATAAAACTACCACTGAAGTGTTTAATGTGCTGAAACAATCTTTAAAGAGTAAAACAGGGCTTTTATGATTTTAAGGTAAGCAAGTACATACATATTTATTCATTCATTATCTTCCGCTTTATCCTCTATTGGGGGGGGTTCTCAATGCCCATCCAGGGGAGAACGTCCCGGGCGCTGGGCAGATACACCCAGGACAGGATGCCAATCCATTGCTGGGCACACACTCACTCACAAACACACTCTATATGGGGCAATTTGGAGAATTCAATTCATTGACTTGATCCATGTTTTTGGACTGTGGGAGGAAACCAGAGAACCCGGAGGAAATCTACGCGGACACGGGGAGAACATGCAAACTCCGAATCGGGAATCCCTAGCACTGAGAGGTGAATGTGCTAACCACTAAGCCCCCATGCCGCCCCTGCAGGCATTTTGTGTTCTATAAATCCCAGGTCCAATGAAGTTACCAATGTGGGTCCTTAAGCAAGGCCCTTAACCCTCATTGCTTTAGGGGTTCTGGATGTAACCCTGTGTTCTGACCCAAAAACTAAGTTTGGAGACTTGTAAGTCGCTTTTAAGAAAAAGTCTGCTAAATGTAAATGTCTAAAATGCTATAAAACTTGACCATATGGTTGATTATAAACCTTAATGACCACATTTCCTACTAAAGTTGCTTACATTAAGTCTCAGACTGTTATAATGTTTAAAATAATTATCTCCTCCAGAGTTTTTATTTGGTTTTATTAAGCTGGGTGGAGCAGAAGTTTAATGATGCTGAGGAAAAGTGCATTCTAGTAGTTAGGGACATCAACATAGCCCCATATTAAGTCAAAATAAGGATGAGGTAAATATATGTTATCATATAATGTATATGTACTTAAAATTTCCAGTTGGTGCTTTTAACTGAAACTGAATACATCTATACTTACCTATACTTAAACTCATTTTAGCTGTTAATTCATTGTTGTTGTGATGTGACTACAGACCTTTTATTTGTTGATTGCTTTGTGTGTATACGCACATGGTGCATTGTGTGTGAGTCACAGGCTAAGCAAATAGATTTCGTATCGAGTTGGCTCGCACGCTCATTGCTGCAAAACAAAACATGGAACAGGTTTTACAGTTCATTGCAGGCATGCTCTTCACACCCTGCACTGAAAGCCATTTTTTAAAAAAACTTCAAACTACCACCCTAATCCCCCTATTCACTCAGCTTGGGCTCCACCTTATATCCCTTAGAGCTACATTACCAGTGCCATCACAGAGAATCATACAACTGTGTCTAAATACTTCATATTCTAAAACATAAAATAAAGGGCTTGAATAGACATGAGGTAACTGGAGTTCAAATGCTAGTGTCTTCTTATAACACAATATAAGTGATGAGTTATATTCATCTCCAATTAATCGGCATACCTGAAACTTTGTTTTTTTGTAGAATTTTTATTTTAGGTGGTTTAAAACTCTTTATTCTGTATGGACAAAGGTTATGGAATATCTAAGCTACACATTACAGATACCTAAAACCTTTATGACATCCCTTTTGAAGCTGTCCCCTTATTTGTTGATATAATAACTTTAATAACGTTTTTCTAGGAAGGTTTTCTATGAGATTTGGGGGTTTTAAAATCAGAAAAGTATTTATGAGGTTAGACATTGATGTAGAACTAGATTGGCTGGCTGAAAGTCACTGTTCTAGTTCATCCCAAAAGTTTTTAGTGGGCTTGAAGTTCCACATCTGTGGGGTTAATTTTTTTTTCACACCAAACCATGCTTTATTTAATAGGCCTTGCTTTCTGGACTGTCCTGTTGGGCCTTCATTAAAATGAAATGAATTGGCTAAATTTTATTTGCCTAAGCTATTTATCCTAATTAGTATCTGGCACAAACTCATACAAACACAGGGAGAACTTGCCACACAAAAGACCTACCCCTCCATTCATGGGAATCTTAAATAAAAATTAAAAAAAAAAAACCAAACGAACAGAAGTATTCTGATTAATGCTCACAATCCTGTTTTAATTGTATTTTTTTTCCTGAACACGAGTAAAGCAGGTTTATAAACTGTTGTGCATTATACACGTGTACAGGCTGGAATTTTTGTACAAACCCATTCGAAGGGTTTTTCTCTGCAGTGTTGGAGAGAATGGTGTAATTGAAAGTGAAAGCTGAATCCAGCAAAATGATCTGGTTTTACACTGAAAGTTCATGGGTGAGTTCAGGACTCAGGATGTTTATCTTACAGACAGTGTTTATTGCAACAGAGACACCTTTATGTCGGCAGATAAGCGAATGTGTGTTCTAAAGTTTCACTTTTACCTTTACACTGCTTACTGATTAGAGCCTGCCTCCCCACAGCTTTAAACTAAAGATAAAACTATTCTATTTACAAGTGAACAGCAGTTCACTGTCTGATCTTTTTAACTTTTATTAAGGTCTTAAGGACAAGTGACTGAGGAGATAATAGTCCAGTTTTGATATAATTGAGTAGCCGTAATATAATCATGTAATTATTTGAACAGTTGTTTAATTTTATTTTCTGAGCCATAAATTTCATATCTTACAGTGTGTGTATATATATATATATATATATATATATATACACACACACACACTTACTTTATTTTACTTTATTTTACTTTATTTACATATATTTATTTATATGCTACTTTATTTTAAATCGTATTCTGTATCTAAAACATAATTTTATTTATTTTTATTTTACTTTAATAGAAATTGCTTAGTGAAATTGGGTCAGTGAGCCGCAATTTTGTTTTTATTTCATGTACCACATGTGATGCGAATGACGAAGTCTCCTTGAATCCTTAAGTATTGACATAATAATTATAACACAAAAAAATTAACAATTTACAAATGTGATGCCATTTGTCTTAAACATGTGATGAACTGATGTTATTAATTTTGGTTAGGCAGCATGATGTTTTAGTAAATAGCACTGTCACTTCACAACAAGGTCCTGGGTTCGATTTCAGAAGGAGGTTGTCTGGGTCCATCTCACATAGCTTGCTTCTTTTTTTCCCCTTTCTCAAGATTATAAAGCTATAAACTAGGATTTGTGGGCTGAAAATCATTTTATGTATGATAGTTTTCGTATCTGGTAGCAGTAGCATAAATACCTGATTTAAAAAGTCTTTAAACCAGTTTATACCTACACAAGAATAAAAAGTATAACTCTTTAATTATGATTGTAATTTTATTTTTTCCACATTACATTACATTTAAAAACTGCACTGCTGTTACAAAATATTAACATATTAACAATATTAACACCCAACATCACTTTTAATGTGACAGGTCTGTGTATAGCAACTGCCCTATATGCTCTGAATAATTTTAGTTGGCTACTGCAGTAATGTTTATTTAATAATGATAGATAAAATAAAAATTAGGTCAGTGGAGTGTCATGCAGATTCAGTGTAATCATCAGATAAATAAGAGATAAACAACCTGAAATCCCCTAACTTTCAATCTTGGGTGTGATATTACAAATGCTTGAGATGAATGGTGAATGACTTCTCTCTCATGTGTCAGATTATTAAAAATATCATCGGATGTGAAATGTTAAGTTCTTGCGTCACAAGTGACGTGATTTTTCAGTACACTATTGTCTTTAAAGCTAACAGAGCAGAGCTGACATCATAAAGGTTTAGGTACAATATCACTGCAACATTATTTACTGTATGGTGTAGAGCAATTTTTTCGGATCATTTTACTCACCAATAAGCTCCTATTTAGGAAAAAAACACCCCACATCTGTTTTTTTGACCGAGAATTTTTTTATACCAAAAAAAAAAGACTTTTATACCTATGAACAGTGTTTTTCTCGTGTTTTAATATTTATTATTAATTCTTTAGATTAAAGTATATACTTATAAATTAGACTTTCTTTTTATATAGTCACAGAATTCTAATTCCTTTTTCAGACCATGAGAGCCTCTGGTTTAGAGACTGTAACTCGGAACTGTAAACTGTGCTATAAAACTTGCTGATACATTACTGTGAAACTTGGTTTAGTTCCAGCACCAAAGGCTATGAGTAGGAAGAGCCAGAAATCAGTAGAAAGCTCATGACTATGACCAACAAGAGGTATTTAGTTTAGTAATGTGCTCTGAAAGTGTTTATTAGCAAATCTGTAACTTCAAAAAATCCATTACTTTTACATCATAAATGTAAATTGTTTATAAGGTAGCGATGGGTCTATTTTGTGTTTAGGCCTCATATTGGGTGCTTTAAACTGAGAAGTAAGTGGGTGATGGAAAAGACAGACCAATAAAACAGTATAATCATGTCAAACTGTAAAAGTATGTGCACAACAGTGCAAATCAAATGTATCATTATTTACATTACATTTTTACATTTGCTCATTTAGCGGACACTTTTATCTAACGTGACTTACAGTATCCCGTCTTGGTTGTGAGTCAGAATACAGGGTTGGTTATCCAGCAACCTTGGAGAAATGAGGGTTAAGGGCCATCCTCAAGGGCCCACATCAGTAGCCCTGGGATTTGAACCCCCCAACATTGTTCTTGATATTTCAACACCGTATCCACTGAGTTGCCACCCCTATTTGCAGAAATCCATCCATCCATTATCTTCCACTTTATCCTCTACTAGGGTCGCGGTGGGGTCCCCCATGCCCATCCAGGGGGCGCTGGGCAGATACGCACAGGACAGGTCCCCAATCTATCGCTGGGCACACACACTCACTCACACAAACACACTCTATATGGGGCGATTTTGGAGAATTCAATTGACCTGGATCCATGTTTTTGGACTGTGGGAGAAAACCAGAGAACCCGGAGGAAACCCACGCGGACACAGGGAGAACATGAAAACTCCACCCAGATTGGGATTCTAACTGGGAATCTCTAGCGCTGAGAGGAGAATATGCTAACCACTCAGCCATCGTGCCACCTGTTTGCAGAAATATAAAAGTTTAATCATGGACACGACATTCCTCCACATCACAATCTTCATGCTATGTTGAGTTGAAACAGAAAAGGGACTTCCCCAAAGTACTGCTAACTGGTTATGGTTTAAAATGACCTTTCACTGAAAGTACCAAGCATGAGCTTGCTAGAATGAAACCATATAGAACTCCAATTGAGTTCCAAATAATAAATATGAGTTGGAATGGCAATAAGCACAAACAAACAAACAAAATATTAAAATGCCCTACAGAATAAAATTTGTTTACTGTATATAATTACAATTTTCTCTGGCAGATTGGTTAATCATGGTATATAACGTAGGTTTTACAAAAACAATAATTTATTATTTGTTGAATTGCAAATGTCAGCATATCACTATAAGGAAGAGGTAGTAATTACTTGAAATGTTGTTTACAAGTCTCTTAAAAAGGAAATATTTTCAGTCATAATAAACAAACAAAATTGCTCAGGTTTTTCCCCAGAGAATGGACTTCCTCTTTCTGGTAATGACAGTGTAATGGTGTAATGTAATTGAACATTTGTTCAGGGCACTGGGTATGTTCTCACAAGTAAACTATGTTTTAAACTCCAAATTTTGCACAATAACCCATTTTGTTTCTCTTTAAGAACCACATTGATTCCATTCTCCTTAAAAAACAGCAAAACAAGAAATCCTTAAATAATCTTTTTACCAGCATTTAATGTTTTTTTTTGTGTTAAATATGGAATGCTTATATCTGAAGGCTGTTTAGCCAGCTTTTTTTAATATATATTTTAATAGCAAACAAAAATCAGTGCAGACATTTCTCAGTCTACAGTAGATCATTTTGTAATATTTTGACTTAATGATAGTAATATAATAATAACCCTGAATACACATTAATGAGAAACTCTATCCTGAATGATGTCTTCATATTGTCCTGGGCAAACAGGGACACATGGGGATTGTGCTAATACGTTTGCGAAATGTAGGTAAATTTTAAGGTAGGCAAATTACTTTTGCTATTTTGTCACCTCACAATGGCTTCTTTAAAACATAACTTCATCGTTAAAAAGAGCATCTGTACTAGTGTTGTAACTTGATTTAAACAATTCATCAAGGCCCGTGTCAAGCTTTGATCATGAACTTGCGCAGATATGTGGAAACACAAAACAAAACCGATCATAGGGTATCAATGAATTGATCAATCCGATTACTGTGCTCAAATCCAGCTGGGCTTATCGGATTTTACAAGCTTTTAAGTATTTGGCAAGCTGCTAAATTCAGCTTCAAATCTGATCATCGGCAACGTGAAAGATTTAGAGACTATAGAGTTGGAAGAGCATAAGATGGTGACTATGTCAGGATATAATTTTTTTTTTCATTTAAATTTGTAGATATTTATATTTGAGGATATTATGAATAATATTTAGTGTTGTATACAATTGTCATAATGTTAGATGTTTTAACTAGGTAACTAGAGTATTTATAGTTTATCTGATGTTATCTGATGTAGTGGCTTATCAAAAACACGAACACACACACACACACACACACACACACACACACATATATATATATATATATATATATATATATATATATATATATATTCACTGCAATTGTCATATATTTAAATATATACAAACAAACTTGACTGTCTAATTTAAAATCTTTTCTGTGTGGCTTCCATTAAACTGAAATTACCGTAGGAAAAGATGTGGGTGAGGGTGAACTCAGATTCTTTGGAATGTTTTTTAAGTTTTGGCATATCCAGACCTGAACTTCTTACTTTCTTCATTAAATGTTTATCTGAAACATGACTGGGATCTGCTTTCATTAATCCATGTGACTGGATTTTATTAATTATGGGGCAACATGCACAGGGTTAAATGAAGTGAAAATGGGTAAGAGCTTTATTCCCTGTAGAGGAAATACCATTCATGCATCCCATCGAAAAGTGCTATATTTAACTTTAACACTTAGCAGGTATTTCCTGACCGATTTTTAGTCCCTTCTGTTAAAAGCAAAAGTTATCTGGAACTCATTTCTGTATAAGAAGTAATCTATGATTCACATCCTGTGGCTCGGCAGGAATTACTGAAATGTTTAGTGCTTTCACGATCAAAACAAGTGTAATTACTAAATGTTTTGAAATAAACAGATTATTTGGACACACCTCTTTTTCCAGGTTTGACCTTTTATTTTTGTTGGGATGTTTTGACCAAAAATGTGCTGTTGCTGACTTTCTGGCAGTTTTGAACCTCATTTTTACATTTTTAAACCAAGAGATCCAGCTAAGATGCCAAGTATACTGTATGTATTTGGACAGAGCCCTTCAGGAAGTAGGATTAGTTGCTTTTGTGGCTTTACTTTTGGATTTGTGGCTTAGACCTGCAGTAAAGGATCTGAAAGCACAGTATGTGCGCTGTATTAACCAACAAACAACAGATTTACCTGCAGGCTCCAACATGTGCCAACGTGCACAGACTTCCGTGTTGGTGGTAAAGCCACCTGGCTTGCTAAATATGTTTAGACTTTTGGATTGTAAGGCATTTTCAAAGGGTTGTTTTTATGTTATGTTCTTTTTGGTTTTATTTTTTTTACTTTACTTCTTTTTTTACTTTCAAATGTATGTCTATGCAATTAAAGAGGCATTTGGAATAAAGTGTGACCTTATGGCACATTCTAGATCATATTAAAAGAATTCATGCGTGTGTGTGTGGGGAGGTTTTGTGTCCTTGACATCTGTACCCCAGACGCTTAGATTTTTTTGTGTTGTTTTTTTAAAAATAAGTTCAAAATACTGTGCTATGCTTTGTGGCAGAGATATGAGCTTTTTCTCTCTCTCTCGCTCTCTCTCACTCCCCTTCTCTCACACACAGGCAGTCATGCAGTAATTTAATGCCTTAATAGTGGACAGGAGTGTCTGGAAAAACTAGTGTGAGAAGTATCAGACCCACTGTCTCAAAAAAAAAACATGAAAAATTAATTTCATGTTAATAACTTTTCACAGTTGTTGTTACTATGTAAATTTAAATAAAATTTCTAAAGATAATATTTAAAAAATGTCTATATAACTGGAGTGACACATGACTGCTAAATAATAAATTCTTTAAAAATAAAATATAATTTGTTTTAGCCAAATTACATTAAATAAAGAGAATTGAAGCGAAATTATTAATACTTGGGCAGGTAGTGTAATAAAGCTGAGGTTTTTAATCTGTGGTGATGCCTTTAATGGTAATGCTCCGAATAACATCTATATAGGGTAATAATAATTTAAGGAATGTCTTTTGAAATTATTAAAAGTGTAAAAGTGGCTACAATGTTTAACCTGATTCGATCTGTGTTACAGGTGGCGATCAAGTCTATAAGAAAAGAAAATATCAAAGATGAGCAGGATCTAACACACATCAGGAGAGAGATTGAAATCATGTCATCTCTTAATCATCCTTACATCATCACTATTTATGAAGGTACCATCGCATGGAACATTTAGATCAACTGCCATTGTGTTGGTATAAGTTGGCATGTCCCATCCACATGGGTATGTGGTGTGGTTTGTTAGTCTATAATAACTCACTTTGTGTGTTATTTTGTTGCAGTATTCGAGAATAAGGATAAGATCGTGATTGTAATGGAATACGCAAGTGGTGGAGATCTATTCGACTACATCAGTGGAAAACAGCTCAGTGAAAAAGAGGCCAAACAAGTCTTCAGGCAGATTGTGTCAGCGGTGCATTACTGCCATCGGGTAAGAAATATAACTACTCAAGACAGTAAAGGTTTCACCCATGTGATATAATTGCAATGTTTATGTTATTAAATCGAGATAATACAGATTTGAAGTAGTAATTTCATCACATGGGTTCAAAGACAGAGTTACATGTACATGTTTTGGACTTACAAATATAAATAAGTATGTTACGAAAAATAATTGCATTAACACATGATGGACATACATATATGTACAAGATAAAAAATGGGTAAATGGCTGTAGATGTGGGTAAAGGACTTTGGATAAGAGTGTGCTGGTATGTAGACAAAGTCAGGTCACCCTACATTTTTTGTTCAGAAAAAAAGATGAATAAAGGCTAGTCAATAAATACATTTGTGTTTTTATATGATTGTGAATATGATTTTGATGGCTGTAAAGATGCACAAGTACATCATGCTTTATTGAATTGAACATTTTGGTTGCTAAATAATAACCAATTAGAATCCTGGGATAAAGTAAAGAAGTTTAGAAAAGCAGTACTGTCTGTATCTTTATCACACAGTAGAAAGACCGAGCTCTCAGATCCCTAAAACAACAGCTCTCCAACTACCAAAAATGTCTTACATAATCACTCGACACCTCCCCTGATCACCATGTGCACATGCTGAACAGAAGCATTGAGGCAGCAAAAACTGCATGCCAACCGGCACCAAGAATCCAACCCATTATTGTCTGGTTTACATAACGACACATGATGTACACCACAGCACCTCCACCCTGTACCACAAAATGCAACCCAATGCAACACCTTCATTTAGCATAAAACTGTTCCACAACACTAAAAACAGGTGCAACTGTAAATAATGACAATAATTGAGACTAAAATAGTTCAAGATTGAACACTGACGTTAATGTTTTCACACCATTTATATACAGTACCAGTCAAATGGACACACCCCATTCTTACCCCACTGTGTTGTGTATTTTCTCCCCTTACCATAAAGAGGGAGTTTGTAGTTTTACAATTATTAATTATTAGGATTTGAGTTAAAAAATGGCACTATATATAGTTTATTGTAGACAGTATACTGTGTGTGTGTGTGTAAATGTATGTATGTGTATATATATATATATATATATATATATATATATATATATGTGTGTGTATGTATATACACTGTATATACACACAAAGTTTGAAGTACCCAGTTATCTTTTTCTTTTAAATCAATATTTCTTACTGTTGTAATGTCTGCATGTCCTGTTTATTTGCTTTATTTCATAAACTTAAGTGTGTTTCCACTTAAAAAAAAAAAAAAAAATATATATATATATATATATAAATATAAATAAAATAACCCTATAGAATTATACTATATATAACCTAATGTATATAAATTTACCCTATAGAAAATGTGTGTGTGTGTGTGTGTGTATATATATATATATATATATATATATATATATATATATAATAAAATTAAATGAAGCATATTTTGCCAATATATATTTTTTAACAAAACAACTAATATGTCTGCAGTTTAATTATTGTTCCACAGAAAAAATAAAATAATTAAAGCCGGACAGTTCCAGACCATTCTGAATTGTTCCTTCGAAATATTTTTTCAGCTTTGTTTTAATCTGTTTTTTTATCCCTGGGACCTTTTCCTGCTTTGCATTAATTGTTATTCATTACCGTCTTTCCTCATGCCCTAAGTTTTTCTTTTTTTTTTTTTTTTTTTTTTTTTTGCCCACAATGAGCTTCTGGGAAGCTCTGAGTGGATGGAATTCCCTCCTACTGAGAAACACAACCAGTAGCATAGTTGACATTCCACACACTTTTTTATCTCCTTATTTAGAGCTCAGAAAGAGGAGAAGCAGTAGAACTGCTTGCTTTTCTACTCAGCAGGTGGATAATCATTACAGTCCAAAATAAATGTATAAATAAACAAAAGCCAGGTTTAGGTGTTGTACTTGAGCAACACTAAGTTATTTGGATTCCATTATTCTATAAACATCCCTGGTTCCTGATTTAAATGTTTAAATTTAAGTCAATGTATATATATATATATGTCCTAATATATAAGGTCCTTGAGCAAGGCCCTTAACCCTCATTACTCCAGAGATGTTGTGATTAACCCTGTGTTCACCTTGTAAGTCACTTTGGATAAAAGCGTCTGTTAAATGACCAAATGTAAATGTAATATAATGTAGTTTTCTTATGTCTACACTGACAGGAGCAGTAATAATAATGATTCTCATTATTTCCTACATCTTTATCTTTAAAAATAGAATGTTTAGAATAGAAGACCAGTTAATTTATAATGAAAAATAAATATAGGGAGATTAAAATTGTTGCTATATAAGAAACTAAATATATCTGGAAAACTAAAATGTGAATTTGATTTTCTGAACAATAAAATAACAAGATGGGTCACTTTTCTGGGGAATTCGTAATGATAAAAAAAAAGGGTTTAGAATTTTTGGGCCCACCAAGTACTATTGGAGGAGCAGTTGGGCTAGGAACGTAACACCAATTGCTCTCCTGGTGCTGAGTACAAGGTTAACCACTGCTCCGAGCGTGTGTGCCCATTTCATTAGTGTGAGTATATGTGTGTTTTAACCACACGGATGGGTTAAAAGTGGGGGACAAATACCTCTGTTTGCACATGAAGCAAAATACAAGTATATCCCTTTTACTTTATGGCTTTAAGTAAAGTCAGGATTTTATACTGAACTAAAATTTGTGCATACTGTACGAATAAAGAGGTTTGTGACTTTTATGTGAGCACTGCTGTTTTTCTGCCAAATATCACTTAAGAACAAGAGAAGAGAGAAAAAAATGACCAAATTATCAAAATCTGTTTTCTTACAGAATGGCATTGTACATCGTGACCTGAAGCTGGAAAATATCCTAATGGACGCAAATGGAGACGTTAAGGTAAAATGCATAAAACATTGTGGAATTTAACTAGAATTATTTTGACTCCCCCACTGTGTCAGAAGGTTTTGTGGTTTAGACTATTAAAGGCCTTCTGTGGTGTTTTTACAGATAGCTGATTTCGGTCTGTCTAACCTTTTCCGGAGGGACGAGTATCTTCAGACATACTGTGGCAGCCCGCTGTATGCCTCTCCTGAAATTGTAAATGGAAGGCCGTACAGAGGGCCAGAGGTGGACAGTTGGTCTCTTGGTGTCCTTCTCTATGCTCTAGTGCATGGAGCCATGCCGTTCGATGGTCACGACTACAGGAGCCTAGTTCGCCAGATCAGCACTGGAGACTACCGCAAACCCACCAAACACTCAGGTCTGTCTGCCTGAAAATACACAATGTTGCCACACAACATAAATACTTTCAAAAATAAGTAGTGGTTCCTAGGAAACACTACACCTGGTTTGATTTTTCTCATTTTAGTAATCAATAAGGCTGCAGCATTTTGTCTTTTCGATATTGTCATGCAGCTCAATGTCAAAGTTAAAGAAAAACCCAAATGCAATTCACTACAGTGTAAAAAAAAACGATTTAAAATGAGATTTGCAGCTGGTCCAGACTGCAAAACAGAGAGATTCTGATGCAAAACAATGTCATATTAAATAACCAAATCTTATCAGGGTAATTTATTGGCTTTCAGACTAAAGTCCAGCAGTAGGTTAATAACAAACTGCAATTTTAGAATTCAAGTCAAAGTTCAAATCATTCATCCATCCATTATGATGGGGGGGGGGGGGATACACCCAGGACAGGACACCAATCTATCGCTGGGCACACACACACACACTCTATATGGGGCAATTTGGAGAACTCAATTGACTTCATCCATGTTTTTGGACTGTGGGAGGAAACCGGAGAACCCAGGAGGAAACCCACGCGGACACGGGGAGAACATGGAAACTCCACCCAGATGGAGATTCGAACCGGGAATCCCTAGCGCTGAGAGGAGAACATGCTAACCACTAAGCCACCGTGCCACCCAAGTTTAGTTCACTCCAAACTAAACCTAAACCACTTAAATGAAAATCGGTGTATTAATACTGCATGTCTTCACACAGATGCGAGTGGCTTAATCCGCTGGATGCTGATGGTAAATCCGGAACGAAGAGCGACGCTGGAGGAGATTGCTGGTCACTGGTGGTTAAATTGGGGATACCAGAACCCTCTGCTCTTTAATGAGTCTCCAGCATCTGGTATGAGCTCGGCTTGTGTTTCCTCATTGCATGGCAATGGCTCAACTGGTATCGCGGACTGGCTTCGAAAAACCTCCCGCCCTTTTATGCAGAGTGGATCGAAGATGCGCTGCCTACTGCGCCCGGGTGGTGGTGCAGCCGCAGATGCACCAATCACACGACAGCGCTCAATTCGCAGATCACGCAAAGAGAATAATGTATCTCAATGCATGCAGGACAATGGAGGGCCACGGCCATTTAAAGGCATCCTAAAGAAACGTGGCAGTTTAAAGCAGAAGGCTAGTGTGGAGGCCCAGGCTCCTCCACTGGATGAAAAGTCCATGAATGCCGTAGTGATGCCTGCTCCGATCCCCCAGCCAGTCGCAGCCTCTGCCCCTCGAAAAGGTATACTCAAAAAGCCAGTTGAGAGGGAGTCTGGTTACTTCTCCTCTTCCACCGAAGGTAGCGACTCTACTCAAACACCTCAGCTCTATCTGCGTGAAGTCTCGAAGCCTCCTCTACAAAAGGGGATACTCAAGCGGAACGGAAAGTTTTCCACTGGCGGTTTGCAAGAGTTTGGCTCTTTAGACCAGCTGGCTGCCTCCCTGCCTCCAGGGAGTGTCCGATCAAGACCCAGAAGCGCCATCAGCGAGGACAGCATCCTCTCCTCAGAATCCTTTGACAGATTAGATCTGCCTGACCGTTATGAGCCTGCGTCTAAAGTGGAGCATCCAGCAGGGAGCGCCCCTATGCTCTCGAGCATTTCGGCTGACAACCTGTTGGACCTCACAGACAGCAGGCAAAGTTTCTGGGAAAGCAGCAAGATCAGAGAAAGCACGTTCTCGATCGCGGACTGTGAGAATGCCAGCGACATCTACAAGTCGAACCTCCTCGCCACCTGCGTTAGCTAAAACTCAGTTGCACTATTACTAAAGAAACTGAGCGACAGGCCTGATGATTGGACAAAATGGACTAATCATGGTGACCCCGCATGTCCTCCGTTGAAGACTAATACTTTTAAGTAAAAGAAGAAGATGGTCAGTGATGATGCTGGCACAGCTGCTAGCTGAAACTGCTATTTTAAGGTTTTATGTGTGTAGACATTAATTTATAAACCCTTGGCTACTGATCAGATGTTTGCAAATTTGATATAGATAAGGGACGTTTTTACGAAACTGCACAGATGCTGTTCTTAAGAGAGGTGGTTCTCCTTTTAACAGCATGAATTAATTTTACACTTAAAACTATTACATCTTCCTCCAAACAGAGGTCAGTGTCATGTTTTTAGGCTCATAACCAAAGACATTATAACCAACGACGTGCTCACAGAGCGACCTGGAACAGGTAGTGAAGCTCAAAGTGAACTTTTTGTCAAAGTCCATTAGGTTCTTGTTAATGTTTAGCTTTATTTTTTAGGACAGGTACTTATCTCTCTCAACTGAAACGGCGGTTGGGACTTTATTGCCATCTGATAAGCAGAGAAAACACTTTAAGCTGATGAGAAACTGATCTTCATTCAAGTCTCGAGTAAAAACACTGGTTTTGGGTTAATTATAATCCAGGGTTGTGCAATGTATTCAAATCTTTTAATATCGCCACTTCGGGACGACAGCTTTATTAATTACGTTTTAAAAATCCCCCGACAATTAAGGCAATCTAAGGCAAACATTCGGACATTTAAATGGAATACCTGAATAAATAAATGTTACATTTTGTTTATTTGCAAAAAAGAAATAAACCAAATACAATAATATCCACATGCATTTTAAAGGCAGAATTTAAGGTCAAAATGCCCTTCTATTTTTTTGGAAATCCTCTGCGCAAATGCAAAGGAATTTACTTACTTTCATTTCGTTTGCCTCATTATGAGTTATTGAGGTTTTGTGAATATCTTCCTGCCTTTGACTGGAAAACAGTCAACACTACATAGATGTTTTAAAGTGCATATTTTTGATCCTCTCTGTTAAACTGTGTTTGTGTTTTACCAAAATGTGTCTGATAATTCATGCACTAATGTTGATCCAGATTCAGCAAGTCATTAAAATAACACTGATGATACTGAAGTGTGATGTCTTGATTTCTAATCAATGAAACATGGACACAGTGCTGTTGCCTCAATAATATCTGAGGTTTGATTTTTAGATGAGTTGTTGGGCTGTTCTACATCTCACGTTGTAGCCTTGAGATCCGGTTTTGGTTTTAAACCTTTAAAACTAGGAGGTCATGCTGAGACCAGCTATACAGTATGTGAGGTTTCACTTTGTTG
>JAFMOD010000104.1:3718560-3735222 GCA_019802435.1 Corydoras maculifer | reverse complement strand
TCTACATCTCACGTTGTAGCCTTGAGATCCGGTTTTGGTTTTAAACCTTTAAAACTAGGAGGTCATGCTGAGACCAGCTATACAGTATGTGAGGTTTCACTTTGTTGTCTATTAGGGCGGGGGGGGGGGGTGTCCACATGGCCATCCAGGGGAGAATCTTTTTTGGCACTGGGCAGATAATGTATTTTTGGGCACTATCACTTACACAAACACACACTATACAGTATGGGGCAATTTCCATCCATCCATTATCTTCGGTCGCGGGGGTCATGGGGGGGGGGGGTTCTCCATGCCCATCCAGGGGAGAACGTTTCGGGCGCTGGGCAGATACACCCAGGACAGGGTGCCAATCTATTGCTGGGCACACACTCACTCACACATGCACACTCTAAATGGGGCAATTTGGAGAACTCAATTGCCTTGATCCATGTTATTGGATTGTGGGAGGAAACCGGAGAACCCGGAGGAAACCCACGCGGAAACAGGGAGAACATGGAAACTCCACCCAGATTGGGATTTGGGGAGGGAACCGGGAATCCCTAGTGCTGGGCGGAGAACATGCTAACCACTAATCCATTTTTATATATGGTGGTGAATTAAATGTCATGAGCGCTCACTTCTTTGGCACTCACACAGAATCTCATTAGAGACCTGAATTAGTACGATTGGTTCACACCGTTCCTCACCTCGCGCCCTCCCCGTTAAACATCCAATAAGATTCCAATTTTAACTTCACTCTTGATGGTGTGCATTATTGTGAATAAATCACGGGAAAGTGCTGTTATTAGGCACAACGTGCGGAGTACAGTTACATCTCTTTCCTGAGATTTGTTCACAATAATACACAACATCGGCTGACTCATTACATTTATAAAAATGTTACCAACGCCATATAACAAAGAAAAAAAAAACTATAAATGCGTTTAGTTATCATAAACGTTATTAATCTGGCCTTCCGCGATGTAATCTAATCCAGTTTTGGAAGCGAACACATTGCTGATTAATGGATTTTCAGTTTCTCTAACAATCTAATAGTGCCATCTTGTGGCCAAATTACAGAACGCAATTTATAACAAACAGGAAAATGTAATGTATATGATGAATTGATACGAATGTCAAGAGGTCAGAGGTGTGTGTTATTGTCAATAATGTCACGGCTGGACAAACGGCTCAGCCAATCAGATTTAAGGACCGGAACTACCTGTTTTTTAAAGTTATGTAATCAACCTATAGATAAATGTATTAAAAAAAAGTAACAAAGTTGTTGTGGAAATGTACTTAATGAAAGATACAGGTATTTCTTTTGAAATGTAGGGAGTCAATGTAAAAAGTATTACGTGACAGAAATATGTGACAGGTTCAAATACCAATCTGGGTGTCGGTGTGCAGCCCCCCCCCCCCAACCCTAATAGCAGACTAAGCGGAAGATAATGAATAAAATTTTATTAAACATGCGGCAGCAAGAACATTGAGTAAGTAGAACATTTCTGAAACTTTGGTTGACAAATTATTAAAACAGATTTACAGCGAATTAATTAATAATAAACCCTGAGCAAAGTTCAAAAAAACGATTCAAATACTGATTACTAAGTTTAAGAAGGTTTAAGTATTTTGACAAAACCAAACGCCTATGAAAAATTAACCTGGATTATAGTAATTCAGCACATACCGAACCTGACAGATTTTCCCATGCCTCCTTTTTGTCCATGTCCTAAGTTACACCTACGGTAAAGATGGACTTTGTAGTTCTACAATTCCAGACTGTAGTTCATCTGTTTGTGTTCTACAGTACATACTGTGTACGTCCCCTTTACTCTGTTCTAATGCTCAGAACCCCAATAGTAGCACCACAGAGCAGGGATTATTGGGTGGGTGCATTATTCCTATCCCAGCAGTCTCACTGAGGTGGAGAAATAAAACTCCAGCAGCACTGCTGCACTAAAACCCCCTCACCACATCAGTGTCACTGCAGAACTGACAAGAAACAATCCACCACCCAAATGATACCTGTTCTGTGATGCTCCTGACCAATAGAGGACTAACGACAACAAACAGATGGAGTCTGAAATTGTAAAACAAAATCCATCTGCATGGTAAGTGGAGGAAATAGACAATGGAGCAATAAAGGGGGGTGTCCAAACATTTGACTGGTACAGTGTATATTAAATAGAATTTATGAATAATAAATTTTTTTATTAATCATGTGAACGTGGGCCAAACATGAAACATGTTAAAAAGATTGAATATAACAGCCATCATACCAGAAGCCATTGTTAATATGCTAGATTTTCCAATGCGAGTTTGGTTTTGCAGTGTTGATAGATGTAACTGCTTTTTAATTAATTAATTTTAACAATGAGAAAGCGTGTGAACAGAGCCACTCCTTCATAATGTAATGTGTATTCAACCTAAAATTAACATTAATACAACACAAATATACCCATCAGTAAAAAAGGCAATCAATTTAAAGTAATTTAATCAGCAACAATATATCACTTGATGTTATTGATGTTATTAATGTGTCTAATGGATTATAAGCTTTGCATCTGCAGCTTACTGAACTGTCCCTGTGGGTATAATTTACATGAGCTACATGAATTAAACTAAACCTGAACGTGAGTTATTTGGTACTTTTGTAGGTTGTTCATAAAGTTTTCAGAGCTTTAAAACACTTATCTAAATGAACTGATGTAGATTCAGATCGATTATTTGCAGAGAAGCTCGCAGGACACCGTTTAACATTCTGTTCATCCACAGGTGTGCTGGTGACATCATTGACAGGTGTACCAGACTTGTACGAGTAAGCATTTGGTGGCAGACTGAGGTTCAGAGTTGCCTCCAATGTGGCATAGCAATTCCAAAGAGATAACTGTGAATAAATAAACAAACTAACGTCAAATTTATGACCTGAGAATGTTAACCCAACACAACCCAACCATACTAATATAACACCATAGGGGTAGCAAATAACTACATGTACATCCTATCCTTTTGGATGTTTTCTACATAATAGGGTGGCACATTAACCTTAGCACTGGGGATACAGGTTCGAATCCTAATCTGGAGTTTCTATGTTCTCAGTGTATCCACATTTTCTCCGGGTTCTCTTGTTTTCGCCCACGGTCCAAAAACATGGATTCCAGGTGAACTGACACATTATAGTGTGTGTGTGTGTGTGTGTGTGTGTGTGTGTGCGCCCAGTGATGAAATACAGCCCTGTCCCAGCTCAAAACCATGGGCAGAGGAACCCCCGTGACCTCTTATATTCTTTATTAAATGATTAATTCTCTAGTTTCAATTCAAAGTTTGGATGATATCCAGTGAGTTCATCCTGGTTCTCCGGTTTCCCCCCACAGTGCAAAAACTTAGTTGTTACCCTAGAAGCTAAGAGTGTTTCGGCAATTTTAGTAGGAATCCCAGGAATGCATGTTAATCAATTCATGCAAAGCAAGACGAAGTGCCACGTCAGAAAAGTATTTATGACCCTGAGTATCTACAATCCACAGGTATTGATTTAATGCCACATTGTTGTTTTATAAGGAAATGAAAAATAAACATTAAAAATAATTCCCCAATCAGCACAATGGTGGCCCTTATGGATCACACATGCAACAGCTGTCGGTAAACTATAAGCGAAGATATTGTGAAATGATTGTAACTGATCCTATTGATTGAAAAAATAAGTTTTAAAAAATATTATATCCGCTTTATCCTATATTAGTGTCGCGGGGGGGGTTCCCCATGCCCATCCAGGGGAGAACGTCTCAGGCGCTGGGCAGATAGACCCAGGACAGGGCACCAATCTATCACTGGGCACACACTCACTCACACAGACACACTCTATATGGGGCAATTTTGGAGAATTCAATTGAGTTGATCCATGTTTTTGGACTGTGGGAGGAAACCGGAGAACCCG
This sequence comes from Corydoras maculifer, assembly GCA_019802435.1. Taxonomy (NCBI): domain Eukaryota; kingdom Metazoa; phylum Chordata; class Actinopteri; order Siluriformes; family Callichthyidae; genus Corydoras; species Corydoras maculifer. Next base: position 3,731,306 of record JAFMOD010000104.1, on the reverse strand, counting down.
GAGGAAACCCACGCAGATACGGGGAGAACATAGTGCTGAGAGGCGAACGTGCTAACCACTAAGCCACTGTGCCGCCTAAAATTATCATTATTTTTTAAAATAAAACTTATGTTTTATTTATTTTTATTCCACTACTCACACTAGGAAAAACACTATACAGAGTTCTTTATTAAAATCTTAAGTTAAGTAATTTAAAATGGATATGTCTTAGGTACAGTAAGGTACGTCTTTTTGCTGGTTCCTGTTATTGGTCACCACAGAGGACTCACATATTTAATTTGGCATTAACAATGTTTGCAAATCCTGATGCAACCCCACTATTTATCTAGGATGGAGACTAGTCGAATAAAAAATTGTTTAGAACAGTCAGTGCTCTCTGAGGAAGCCCTTGCTAGTAATATATATATATATATATTATATAAAGTATATTCATTATAAATATACCCAGCTCTTCATGTCATCCCATTTTTTAGCTTCTGCATATTAACATATCAGTCATAAAATTTTGCACTGAAAATTGGCTGGTATTTTGTGGAGGCTATTCTTCCCTTCATGTGCAATATTGCCAGCGACAACAGCGTGATTGACTCACACTCATGCTTAATACTTCTGGCCAAATAAATATATTTTACGTGGTACGGTGGTTTAGTGGTTAGCATGTTCTCCTCTCAGCACTAGGGATTCCCGGTTCAAATCCCAATCTAGTTGGAGTTTCCATGTTCTCCCCGTGTCCACGTGGGTTACCTCTGGGTTCTCCGGTTTCCTCCCACAGTCCAAAAACATGGATCAAGGTCAATTAAATTCTCATATACATATTGAGTGTGTATGTGTGGGTGAGTGTGTGCCCAGTGATAGATTGGTGCTGGGTGTATCTGTCCAGCGCCCGAAACGTTGTCCCCTGGATGGGCATGAGGAACCCCCCCGCGACCCTAATAGAGGATAAAGCGGAAGATAATGGATGGATGGAACTATATTTAACAAACCTGGCTTCTTGAGATGTTCAAAGGTGAAGTTTCAAACGCAAAGAACAAACGCTATTATTTTAGAATAAACCCTGGTGCTCATTTTTTATTCATTATTTCACAACAGTACACAGGATCTTTAATTATCTAAGATTTTATTTTTTTAGATCCTAGCTTAAGTTTTTGACCTCTGTAGAACCTGAACTACAACTACTAATAAACAGTACTTTAACATGTTAAAGCTGAAATTGTTTATTTAAAGCTCAATTGTACAATTTTTAAGCATTTTTGGGGTCAGAGTACAGGGTCACCCATAATACAGAATCCCTGGATCATTGATGAAGGCTAAGAGCGTATGTTGGTAACTTTGGAATTTGAACCCCCAACCTTCAGATTGATTGCCTAACCCTGTAACCACGGGTGACATCTATACCACAACTATTTGTTACTAATATTCTCATTAATAATATTTTATATTAATTTATTATTAAATATGATTAACTTTGTGGGTGGCAAGGTGGCTTAGTGTTTAGCATGTTCTCCTTTCAGCGCTAGGGATTCCTAGTTCGAATCCCAATCTGGGTGGAGTTTCCATGTTCTCCCTGTGTCCGCATGGGTTTCCTCTGGGTTCTCCGGTTTCCTCCCACAGTCCAAAAACATGGATCAAGTCTATTGAGTTCTCCAAATTGCCCCATATAGAGTGTGTATGTGTGCGTGTCTGTGTGAGTGAGTGAGTGTGTGCCCAGCGATAGATTGGCGTCCTGTCCTGGGTGTATCTGTCCAGCGCCCGAAACGTTCTCCCCTGGATGGGCATGGAGAACCCCCCGCGACCCTAATAGAGGATAAAACAGGGAGATAATGGATGGATGATTAATTTTGCGGGCGGCACGGTGGCTTAGTGGTTAGCATGTTCTCCTCTCAGCACTAGGGATTCCCGGTTCGAATCCCAATCTGGGTGGAGGTTCCATGTTCTCCTTGGTCCGCGTGGGTTTCCTCCGGGTTCTCCGGTTTCCTCCCACAGTCCAAAAACATGGATCAAGGTCAATTGAATTCTCCAAATTGCCCCATATGGAATGTGTTTGTGTGTGCCCAGCGATAGATTGGCATCCTGTCCTGGGTGTATCTGCCCAACGCCCAAAACGTTCTCCCTTGGATGGGCATGGGTAACCCCCCCCTAATAGAGGATAAAGAGGAAGATAATGGATGGATGGATTAAGTTTGCACTTAATGTGTTAACATATGTACATTGATTTTTTATAAAAGCAGGAATTAGTATAATTTAAAATGGTTCCTGACCAAGTCAACATCCAGGAGATTAGTGATGAGCTGCAGGAGAGAATCACAAGACAGAACGTCTTTTAGCAAATTCTGTCGCAGAATAGCAGCAGCCACGCAGCTACAAGCCATAACAGAGGGTAGATACACTGAAAACCTGACTTCTGCAACACACACAAATACACATTCATGTACATCTTATTATTAGGTTAACCAACATCTTAATAACACCGGCACAAATACTGATGTTTTGAGTACTGATTTTAGAGTAACACTGTCCATGAACATTGTTTTATGTAGCGTATGTGGTTATGTACTATTATTTAATTTTTATATTATATATTATTTAACTATTTGTCTTTTAAAATAGATTTATTTATAGTGTTTTTTGCAACAGTGCATTGTCTCAAAGCAACTTTACTACGGAGCCCCTAAAGGAACATGGAAGAAAAAATTTATATATAACTATTGCGAGATCTCGCAATAGTTATATTTATATTTAAAAAGTTTATTATAAGTTGATGTATGTGGGTCAGTTTCCGGGTCAACAACAAAAAACGAATACAATGGAGAACTTTCATCCATGGAAAAGTTTTATTGAGTTTTATTTTGAGATAAGTTTAAAATATAAAGACATCAAATCAGTGCTTGCCTGTAAACACGGTTTTCGTCTAAGTGAGAGACACCTGAAGCGACTACTTAATGCAAGAGGATACTCTCGTCGCAAAAACGTTTTGTGACTTGGAGGTCCTAATTGAATTCATTAGCAACCAAATTCAATATTCTGGACAGCTTCACGGTACGGCATTAGCTTTTTGAGATATTGCGAGATCTCACATTAACTTTTGCGAGATCTCATATTAATTTTGTGAAATATTGCGAGATATTCCATCCATCCATTATATTCCGCTTTATCCTATATTAGGGTCGCGGTGGGTGAAGGGGGTTCCCTATGCCCATCCAGGGGAGAATGTTTCGGGTGCTGGGCAGATACGCCGAGGACAGGACACCAATCTATCGCTGGGCACACTCACTCACTCACTCAAACATACACACTCTATATGGGGCAATTTGGAGAACTCAATTGACTTGATCCATGTTTTTAGACTGTGGGAGGAAACCGGAGAACAAGGAGGAAATGCCTATTTTCACCATGCCTATTGCGAGAGATTGCAATAGTTATATAGATATTTTTTCTTCCATGTCCCTTTAGGGGCTCTGTACATTACAGTGTTCTAATATTGAACCCCTAAATAGCAATGTATGGTAGTGGTAGCTTAGTGGTTAGGGCGCTTGGCTATCAATCTGAAGGTTGTGGGTTCAAATCCCAGGTCCACTGAAGTTACCAGTGTGGGTCCTTGAGCAAGACCCTTAACCCTCATTGCTCCAGGGATACTGTTATTAACCCTGTGTTCACCTAAGTCGCTTTGGATAAAAGCATTTGCTAAATGACCAAATGTAATGTAAAATGTAAATAGCAGGTCAAAGCAACATTGGCAAGAAAAACATGCTATTTGATTTGTGTCACACTCTGCCAAAGTCCAATAAGGTAAAAGAGGAGCAGGAGTGAAGACGGATTAGACTAAACATAAAACACAAGGTAAACTAAACTACACATTTAACTAAACATAAAATGCATAAGGTAAAGCTGGTTCTTCTAAGGTTTTTACCTTAAAATAACATAACAGGGAGATTTTTCTTATCACTCTTGTGTTCTGTTTTATTTATCATGGCTAGATGGAAATCCAACCTGAAAATCTAATCTTTTGATCTAAAACCAAGTGTTTTCAATGTTCCGCAATAACTAATGATTTGGCTTCACCATTCCAAAACCTTTGAAACAGATGGTGGGTATAAACAATAGAGTCTATTTTTAATTCCTCTGATGCTCCCAAATGGCATTTCCTTGTGGTTCAGTGGTATTGGTTTGGAATTTGTACTCTGCCTATTAAATGCAAACAGAACTTCACAAAGCATTTTTTACCCACACACTTCAAACATTTTGTGAAGAACTAGACTTACTGTTTCCATTATTAGTTTGTGCCACTGTAGTTCTGTTATCAAGACTCAAATCCATCCATCCATTACTTTTCACTTGATCCTCCTACTAGGGTCGCGGGGGGGGCGGGGAACGTTTTGGGCATCTCTGCCCATCCAGGGGAGAACGTCTCGGGCGCTGGGCAGAAACACCCAGGACAGGGTGCCAACCCATCGCTGGGCACACACTCACTCACACAAACACACTCTATATGGGGCAATTTGAAGAACTCAATTGAGCTTGATCCATGTTTTTGGACCGTGAGAGGAAACCGGAGAACCCAGAGGAAACCCACGCGGACACGGGGAGAACATGGAAACTCCACCCAGATTGGGATTCGAACCGGGAATCCCTAGTGATGAAAGGTGAACGTGCTAACTACTAAGCCACCGTGCCGCCCTCAAGGAGGGGGTTGTTCCCCATGCACATCTAGGGGGAACATTTCAGGCGCTCAGGTACACTTCAGACATTTCAGATACACCCAGGACAGGGTTAGCCAGGTTCGAATTCCAATCTGGGTTTATTTTCCATGTTCTCCCTGTGTCTGCATGGGTTTCCTCCGGGTTCTCCAGTTTCCCACAGTCCAAAACCATGGATTCAAGGTAAATTGAATGCTATAAATTGCCCAATATAGTGTGCGTTTATGTGTGTGTGAGTGTGAGTGAGCCCAGTGATAGACTGACGCCGTGTGCTGGGTGTTTCTACCCAGTGCCCAAAACGTTCTCCACCGGATGGGGAACTTGTGACCCTAGTAGAGAATTAAGCAGAAGATAATGAATAAATGTATTAAGTTACTTGGCACGGTGGCTTAGTGGTTAGCACATTCGCCTCACAGCACTATGGATTCCCAGTTCGGATCCCCATCTGGGTGGAGTTTCCATGTTCTCCCCGTGTCCTCCTGGGTGTATCTGCCCAGCGCCCGAAACGTTCTCCCCTGGATGGGCATGGGGAACGCCCCCCGCGACCCTGATATAGGATAAAGAAGAAGATAATGGATGGATGGAAGTTACTTATGTTTTATACTCCATCCCAACTTTATTGGAATGGGAGTTGTATTATATAATCCAAAGTAGGTGTATGTTCCTGAATTTCTCTCAGAGATAAATAAAGTATCTATCTGTTTTTTACCATGATTATAAATAACACACAATACATCTAATTTGTGTACCAAATTACCTTGTGAAATTGTATATGTGGGTGTGTGGGAGGTGAGGGTCAGGTTTAAGGAAATTCTATCTTCTGGGAAATAAATGACAGTAGAGATTACAAAACCTTTTTTAAAACCTACATACAAAAGATCTATAATGAAACACAGTCAGACATGTATCCCATGCATTTGGAAGTTTCACAGGCAGCTGTGTAGACAGGTGTATCCTTATGCATTCAGTTATTCAGTTTCACAATATAACAGTAAGAAGTGAAACAGGAAACATGGAATACAATATTCCATAATGAGCCTGTAATTGCCATAGGCAATTATATATATGCGGGCGGCACGGTGGCTTAGTGGTTAGCACGTTCGCCTCTCAGCGCTGGGGATTCCCGGTTCGAATCCCAATCTGGGTGGAGTTTCCATGTTCTCCCCGTGTCCACGTGGGTTTCCTCCGGGGTCTCCAGTTTCCTCCCACAGTCCAAAAACATGGATTAAGTCAATTGAGTTCTCCAAATTGCCCCATATAGTAGAGTGTGTCTGTGTGAGTGATTGTGTACCCAGCAATAGATAGGTGCCCTGTCCTGGGTGTATCTGCCCAGCGCCCGAAACGTTCTCCCCTGGATGGGCATGGGAAATCGCCCTGCGACCCTAATAGAGGATAAAGCAGAAGATAATGGATAGATATATATACAGTGGGTTGCAAAAGTATTCATACCCCTTGAACTTTTCCATATTTTGTCACATTACAACCACAAACATAAATATATTTCACTGGAATTTAATGTGAAAGACCAACACAAAGTGGTATACAATTGTGAAGTGGAATGAAAGTTATACATGAATCAACAATTTTTTTACAAATAAAAAACTGAAAAGTGCGATGTGCAAAATTATTCAGCCCCCCTGAGTCAATACTTTCCCCCCCCCCCCCCCCCCCCCCCCCCCCCCCCCCCCCCCCCCCCCCCCCCCCCCCCCCCCCCCCCCCCCCCCCCCCCCCCCCCCCCCCCCCCCCCCCCCCGGGGAGAACATGGAAACTTCACCCAGATTGGGATTCGAAGCGGGAATTCCTAGTGATGAAAGGTGAACGTGCTAACCACTAAGCCACCGTGCCGCCCTCAAGGGGGGGGGTGGTTCCCCATGCACATCTAGGGGGAACATTTCAGGCGCTCAGGTACACTTCAGACATTTCAGATACACCCAGGACAGGGTTAGCCAGGTTCGAATTCCAATCTGGGTTTATTTTCCATGTTCTCCCTGTGTCTGCATGGGTTTCCTCCGGGTTTTCCAGTTTCCCACAGTCCAAAACCATGGATTCAAGGTAAATTGAATGCTATAAATTGCCCAATATAGTGTGCGTTTATGTGTGTGTGAGTGTGAGTGTGAGTGAGCCCAGTGATAGACTGACGCCGTGTGCTGGGTGTGTCTACCCAGTGCCCAAAACGTTTTCCACCGGATGGGGAACTTGTGACCCTAGTAGAGAATTGAGCAGAAGATAATGAATAAATGTATTAAGTTACTTGGCACGGTGGCTTAGTGGTTAGCACATTCGCCTCACAGCACTATGGATTCCCAGTTCGGATCCCCATCTGGGTGGAGTTTCCATGTTCTCCCCGTGTCCGCGTGGGTTTCCTCCTGGGTGTATCTGCCCAGCGCCCGAAACGTTCTCCCCTGGATGGGCATGGGGAACGCCCCCCGCGACCCTGATATAGGATAAAGAAGAAGATAATGGATGGATGGAAGTTACTTATGTTTTATACTCCATCCCAACTTTATTGGAATGGGAGTTGTATTATATAATCCAAAGTAGGTGTATGTTCCTGAATTTCTCTCAGAGATAAATAAAGTATCTATCTGTTTTTTACCATGATTATAAATAACACACAATACATCTAATTTGTGTACCAAATTACCTTGTGAAATTGTATATGTGGGTGTGTGGGAGGTGAGGGTCAGGTTTAAGGAAATTCTATCTTCTGGGAAATAAATGACAGTAGAGATTACAAAACCTTTTTTAAAACCTACATACAAAAGATCTATAATGAAACACAGTCAGACATGTATCCCATGCATTTGGAAGTTTCACAGGCAGCTGTGTAGACAGGTGTATCCTTATGCATTCAGTTATTCAGTTTCACAATATAACAGTAAGAAGTGAAACAGGAAACATGGAATACAATATTCCATAATGAGCCTGTAATTGCCATAGGCAATTATATATATGCGGGCGGCACGGTGGCTTAGTGGTTAGCACGTTTTTGGGATCCCGGTTCGAATCCCAATCTGGGTGGAGTTTCCATGTTCTCCCCGTGTCCACGTGGGTTTCCTCCGGGGTCTCCAGTTTCCTCCCACAGTCCAAAAACATGGATTAAGTCAATTGAGTTCTCCAAATTGCCCCATATAGTAGAGTGTGTCTGTGTGAGTGATTGTGTACCCAGCAATAGATAGGTGCCCTGTCCTGGGTGTATCTGCCCAGCGCCCGAAACGTTCTCCCCTGGATGGGCATGGGAAATCGCCCTGCGACCCTAATAGAGGATAAAGCAGAAGATAATGGATAGATATATATATATGCCCAGCGATAGACTGGCACCCTGTCCTGGGTGTGTCTGCCCAACGCAGATATATTTACACATACACACGCTATTTAAAAAAGCAAGGTTCTAGTGTCAGTAAATGTGTGGCAGCTAAAAAGTATTTGCAGCAATCTACCATAAAATCCTATTGCAAATATGTGCTTAGTAAAGTGTACATCTTGATCCACCATAAAACTCCTCAGCAAATATGCACCTGGGTTTATGGCAGATGCTATCCACCACAAGACCAGCCAGTTCCTATGGTATCCCTTTTTGCCTAGCTTCTACTGCCTAAAGAAACACCCACTAATTTGTTCTGCAGGATGACACACAATAAATATATGAATGTATATACAGTATATTCATTCATTCATTCATTATCTCCCGCTTATCCTCTATTAGGGTCGCGGTGGGGTTCCCCATGCCCATCCAGGGGAGAACGTCTTGGGCGCTGGGCAGATAGACCCAGGACAGGGCACCAATCCATCGCTGGGCATACACTCACTCACACAGACACACTCTATAGGGGGCAATTTTGAGAATTCAATGAACTTGATCCATGTTTTTGGACTGTGGGAGGAAACCGGTGAACCCGGAGGAAACCCACGCAGACACGGGGAGAACATGGAAACTCCACCCAGATGGGGATTCGAACCGGGAATCCCTAGCGCTGAGAGGCAAACGTGCTAACCACTAAGCCACCGTGCCGCCTGCCCCCTATACAGTATATAAAAAATAAAAAAAATATAAAAGAAAATGGTATGCAGAAATTAAATAAGAAATAAACAGAAAATTGTGAATACATATCATAAATGCATGACTAACAACATAAGTGAATAATCACTTCTTCACATCACATGTTACTGGGTGCGATAGGTTAGGCAGCAAGTGAACATTTTATTTTTAAAATTTGTGAATTAGTGGTTAGCACGTTCGCCTCTAAGCACTAGGGATTCCTGGTTAGAATCCCCATCTGGGTGGAGATTCCATGTTCTCCTGTGTCTGCGTGGGTTTCCTCCGGGTTCTCCGGTTTCCTCCCACAGTCCAAAAACATGGAACAAGTTAATTGAATTCTCCAAATTGCCCCATATGGAGTGTGTTTGTGTGAGTGAGTGTGTGCCCAGAGTTAGAATGGCGCCCTGTCCTGGGTGTATCTGCCCAGCGCCCGAAACTTTCTTCCTTGGATGGGCATGGGAAACCCCCCCAGCGACCCTAATAAAGGATAAAGCGGAAGATGGATGGAAGATGGATGGATAAAAAATAAGTTGAACAAGGGGCAAATTGTGATCTTTCAGAGGGCATCTCTAACACTGCAGCTTTTGTAGGGTGTCCCAGTCTGCAGTGGTTACTATCTATAAAAAATGTTGTTTTAGTGAGGATTTTGGAATTGGACTTATTTGGACACTAAACTGCTACAACACATCTGCATTGTTTTATGTGTTGGTGTATAATAAATAATAACCAAGTTAACATCAGCCAAATTCACGATTGAATATTTTTAAATTAGTATTGCAGCAATTACAGCAATTTTTTCAGGTTTTCATGAAAAATATTCCAGACTACTCTTCTCATTAATGTGTTATACTTTGAGCAATGCACAGAAGTGGTAGTGCTGGCAAATCTGTATATTTTACATGCATATGCATCGGTGCTTTACACATTTTTCGTTTAGACTATGTGAGTTTGGATACCTGAAGCAGCTAAAGCGATGTACGCATGAGCATGCTTGCGCAGAAGTTTGCGATTGTCAGTCATTATGGGAAGGCTCTGCAGCAGTGGCTCCAAGAAATCCGAAGGCACGACGGAAGCTAAGTCCCAGCTCAGCCTGGAAGCAACTACAATCTCCCACTGCTACACACATACACACACATTTAACTGAGTTTAGCCTGGCTTAATTCTCATCTCATTTCTTTAGGCTTTAAATAAACATTATACAAAAATGTATTTTACATATTAATTGTAGTGTTTATTTATCTTGGTAGTAAATTTTTAATAAGTATCACATTAACCAGTTTCCACAAGACTAAACTAAATTATTCATTTAAGTTAGGGTTAATGTTTGTACTGCAGCATACAAGCAGAGAATGATGACATTATATGCACTTAGATAAAACGAATAAGGATTTTAACAAGAGACAAATTGTGTTCATTTAGAGAGCATCTCTAACACTGCAGCTCTTCTGAGGTGTCCCAGTCTGCAGTGCTTACTATCTAATAACAATGGTTCAATAAAGGACGAATGGTAAACTGGTGATAGGGCCATGGGCAGCCAGGGCTCATTGATGCATGTTGGAAGCGAAAGTTGGACTTATTGCAGACCGTGTGGAACACAAGTAAGGTACTATAGCCTTGATACATATTATATTATATAATATTATAGCCGGGCGGCTTAGTGGTCAGCACGTTCGCCTCTCAGCGCTTGGAATTCCCGGTTCGAATTCCAATCTGGGTGGAGTTTCCATGTGCACGTGGGTTTCCTCCGGGTTCTCCGGTTTCCTCCCCCAGTCCAAAAACATGCATCAAGGTCAATTAAATTCTTTAAATTGCCCCATATAGAGTGTTTCTGTGCATGTCTGTGTGAGTGAGTGACAGTGTGACGCCCTGTCCCGGGTGTATCTGCCCAGCGCCCAAAACATTCTCTGGATGGGCATGGGCATGGGGAACCCCCCTAGTAGAGGATAAAGCGGAAGATAATGGATGGATGGAAATTATAGCCTTATATAGCCTATTCATGCATTCATTCATTTATGAACAGTTACAATATATATATATATAATTAAATAATAAACATATGATTTGTTTTAGGTCTTACTCATGTCATACTCATTTGTTGGATAATTAAAAGCTTATTTGTTTTAGCAATTTTAAATGGTGGCTTGTTTTTTTTGTAATTGGACTTCACCAGACTGCTACAAGACATCACAGCATACAAACAGGGAACAATGACATTTACATGCACTGAAATGAAATGAAATGCTGAGTTTTAGAACTCGGACATTGAGCGCCCCCTAACGGTCCATTAACTACTCCAAGTTGAACATTTAGAAAAAGGTTCAGGCTTTTCTCTTTTTTTACTGTATACATTGCTGGACATTTGTAAAACATATAACTTGCGATATCACAATTGATGTTGGACAATAAATTGTGGTTTTAATATGCAGTGAGGTTGATGTTTATTGTTTTCAAAAACATGTTATGAACCTTATTTTGCACACAGGAACATTTTTACATTTTATTTGAGGGATTATTTAAAAACATCTAATTTCATCTCATTATCTTGTAGGGTAACAGGGAAGGGGGGTGCCCCATTCCCATCCTGTAAAGAACATTTTGGATGCAGAGCAGATACCCCCCAAACAGGGTGCCAATCCATCTCTGGGCACACACTCACTCATAGAAACACAAACACATACTATATGGTGGCAATTCAGATAGGGGCAATTTAAAGCAGCCAATTCACCTTGAATCCATGTTTTTGGACTGTGGGAGAAAACTGGAAAAAAACTCCACATGTAAACTCCAAAGGATTTGAACCTAGATAGGCACCCTGTTTGAAAACATAATAATGGCAAATGTATTCCACTGTTGAGAGGGTCCTACAAAGGCAATATCCCAGTCAGTGTATATTGGAAACAGAAATTACCAGCAGTTGTTTAATGGAGATGGAATTGTCTGTGTAGAAGCAGAGCTTTTCAGGACTTAGTGAGACGGTTTCTCTGAGTTTGGAGGCCAGAAGCATACAGGTGGTGCCAAGCAGCTGTAGATTTTCTCGGTCTACATAATGGGCAGCAATGTACCTGTCCAAATAGTTAACAGCCAGAGTAAACACTTCTTCTTCACACTTCTGCTCCTCACACACCTGAACAACAGAAAGAGAATCATATAACACAATCAGATTATGTAAGGGTTCATCAGGTCACACAATGATTCTTTCAACACCATGTACCGGAATGTGAGAAGACACCAGTGGTGTGAAGAGGGAAATGGTGTAAAAATACCTACATCCTCTGAACTTTGCTAATTATGTAACCTTTAAACTGACAAATAACAACAGAAAACAGATAGACCAGTTGCTGCAGCAGCTGCTAGCACATAGTCCTGTATATGTAGATCAGAGATTAACACAGAGATGTTTTTTTGCTTAAAACTTACTTTACACTTAATAATAATAATAATGATAATAATAATAATAGTAATAATAATAATACTCCTTTGTCCAGTGTTACTGGTTTGTTTTGGGTGCAAATATTCATTCATTTATTATCTTCTGCTAAACTCTCGACTAGGGTTGAAGGGGTTTTTCATGCCCACCCAGTTTACTCCCACAGACACACAGACACAGACACAGACACACTGTATGGGGCAATTTAGAGCATTCAATCTACCTTAAATCCGTGTTTTTGGACTGTGAGAGAAAACGGTTAAATTTATTGAATTGTATAAAGGTTTTTATACAACTTCTTGATAAAAAAGTATGCGCTGCCATTCCATCTTCCAGTATTTCAATGTTCATGTGCTAAGGCTATCATACCATGGTTTTCTGTGCTTGGTCTTAAGGGAACCTTAATAAGCACTGAACCCCAATCTTACTGAACAGTCAGGGTTTAAGCAAAGTAGCTGACTTTTATTTTACTGATTATTACTTAGTTTTATCTAACAAGCCTTTAGTTTGCGGTATCTTTACAGATCGCGATTTGCAAAGCTTTAGAATATTACTTCCATCCAGCACTTCAGATTAATTTAGAGAT
>JAFMOD010000104.1:3633677-3716194 GCA_019802435.1 Corydoras maculifer | reverse complement strand
TCTCGGGCGCTGGACAGATACACCCAGGACAGGGCGCCAATCTATTGCTGGGCACACACTCACTCACACAAACACACTCTATATGGGGCAATTTACTTGATCCATGTTTTTGGACTGTGGGAGGAAACCGGAGAACCCGGAGGAAACCCACGCGGACACGGGGAGAACATGGAAACTCCACCCAGATGGGGATTCGAACCCTAGCGCTGAGAGACGAACGTGTTAACCACTAAGCCACCGTGCTGCCCCGCCCGGATTAAATATAGGTAAATTCCTCTGTGAAAATGTTTGAGATTTTATCTTTGAGCTTTGTATGGGATGTAGGACCAGGGTTTGTTATAGTGGAATGTACAGATGTGTATAAATTGTGGCTGCCTAAATACAATAAAAACTTCTCACCTTACTCACTCCTTTGTATACTTCTATTACTCGGGGGTCAAGTTGAGACAGCGGCTGCCCGGAAACCTCTGACATCACAGTGCCGACCTCAGTCTGCTTTTCTGTGATCTTCTCCATAATGATATCAGCTAAAGTTCGTCTGTAACAAACACAAAGGTTTATGATACACACTGTTACACATTTTACGTTATATTTTCTTAGCCTATTGCTCATTTTTGACAGAATAAACAAACAGACAGTAAACTTTTTAGGAAATTTAGCAACCAGTAACAGCAAGAAAAAAAACAGTAATAATACAATAATAAAAACGTACAAAACAGTAATGAATGCATCTAAACCTATTTAAATTAATGGCAGTGCAGTAATTGACAGTTAAGAATAAATTAAAAGTGTATAAAAGTATTGAGTGTACAAAGCATAATTACGGGTGCTGAAAAAAATCGATTCTTCAAAGACATCACCCTGAACTAAACGAAGTTGAAAAATAATTTTAATATTTGAGGTTAAGTTTTAAAAATGTAGCGAAAGACTGAAGTATATATTTTATTTTTAATGTTAAGTTAAAGATTTGCAAAATATAAATGCACTATGACTGTAAAGTCTGTATTTTAGTTTTGATTAAAGATTAATGCGCTATGGTAAACTTTTGTATTAATATAGTTATAATTATTTGGGGCGGCACGGTGGCATAGTGGTTAGCACGTTCGCCTTTCAGCGCTAGGGATTCCTGATTCGAATCCCCATCTGGGTGGAGTTTCCATGTTCTCCCCGTGTCCGCGGGGGTTTCCTCCGGGTTCTCCGGTTTCCTCCCACAGTCCAATAACATGGATCAAGTTAATTGAGTTCTGCAAAAATTGCCCCATATAGAGTGTGTTTGAGTTAGTGAGTGTGTGCCCAGCGATGGATTGGCACCCTGTCCTAAATCTATCTGCCCAGCGCCCGAGACGTTCTCCATGGATGGGCATGGAGAACCCCACCGCGACCCTAATAGAGGATAAAGCGGGAGATAATGAATGAATGAATAATTATTTGTTCATCGATAGATGTTTTTTATGTTAGAAAAAGCCAGGTGGCTAAGCGAACCTAATACTGCTCATTTTAATTTAGCGCAATCATATTTTTTGTATAAATGTAAAATGATGCAAAAAGATTTGATACAGGACAGAACCTGAAGTATTGCTTTAAATAAATGTTCTATTTGTTTACAATGTCGTTTCATCTCGTCAATCACATCATTTAAACAAAATTTAAAGACCATTTGAACTGAAAAAAACGTTTCTGAATCTAAAATCGATTCTGAATCGAATTGTGACCTCAAAAATCAGAATCGAATCGAATCACCAGACAATGATATATATATATATATATATATATATATGAAAAGTGGTATATATGAGTTATCCAAACCTGCACTGTACATCTCATTCACAGTTACTGAACTACATTAGAAATCAGATTTTAACTAAATTTTACCATCATACTAACATCTAATAGTTTTTTACACTTCTCTCATAAGCATGTGTAAAGTTGTGTAAATGAAAACTGAGAGTTTGGATTCACCTGACTGGTGGGTTTTTGCTCATGAACATCTGGATCGCTTTCTCATCCTCCACATCAATCTCCACCTCTTTACCAAACTCACTTTCTCCCGCCTCAAGTTCCGGCCATTCCTCATCTGATTCACCATCATTACAGCTTGGACCTGTGGGTTATAACAACCACAAGGACATAATTAATATCCGTCATTAGTTATGGTTATAATTTTACATAGTATTAATTTTCACATAAACTAAGAGAATTGTGTAAATAATTGTAGATTACATAATGCAATAACGTACTCCTTAGATAAATATTCAATACATTAAATATATATGCCTATTTTTTTCTGAATGGGCATGTGGAACTCCACCCATGACCCACAAACCTTGGTTCGATTCCCAAGTATTACGGCTGATGTGCCCTGCAGCAAGGCACCAAACCACAATCGCTCCCCGGGCGCCGTGCACAAGGCTGCCCAATAATCCAAGCATTTCCTCCCACAGTCCAAAAACATGCATCAAGTCAATTATGTTCTCCAAATTGCCCCATATAGAGTGTGTTTGTGTGAGTGAGTGTGTGCCCAGCGATAGATTGGCACCCTGTCCTGGGTGTATCTGCCCAGCACCCGAAACTTTCTCCCCTGGATGGGCATGGGGGACCCCCCCCCCCCGCGCGCGACCCTAATAGAGGATAAAGCGGAAGATAATGGATGGATATACTTATTTACGTACTATGTATTTAATGTGGGCAGTACAGTGGCTTAGTGTTTAGCACGTTCTCTTCTCAGCGCTAGGGATTCCCGGTTCAAATCTGGGTGGAGTTTCCATGTTCTTCCCGTGTCAGTGTGGGTTTCCTCCGGGTTCTCCGGTTTCCTCCCACAGTCCAAAAACATGGATCAAGTCAATTGAATTCAACAAATTGCCCCATATAGAGTGTGTGAATCTGTGTGAGTGTGTGCCCAGCGATAGATTTGCACCCTGTCCTGGGTGTGTTTGCCCGGTGCCCGAGACGTTCTCCCCTGGATGGGCATGTGCATGGGCAACCATCCCCCCCCCCCCACACACGCGACCCTAATAGAGGATAAAGCGAAAGATAATAGATGGATGGATTTATTAGGCGTTAGTGTTAGATTTGCGCATGCGCGCGTTACCCAGCTGTGTTGCACGTTTGTGTTTCTTCTTTTGCTTCTGCTGATCAGGATTCAGGCCGAACTCATTCTGAAGCTCCTCTTGTTGAATTCGGGCCTGCTGGAGGATCTTTCTGCTTAGCTTTTCATCCACATACTCATCGTCGTTTAAATCCCGGTCCTGGTTCGGGTTTCTGCCTCTTGGTTTGGATCGGACCGCCTCTCCCTGAGTGATCTGATCCGCGAGGGGCACCGAACTGACCCGCTCTGACCCCCCAGCTCTGCTTTTCTTCACTTTTGGCATCTTCTGTGTGTAATCACAGAATAAAACTCGATCTCATTAACGCACAAGATTTCAATCTCCAGTCCCTAAAACACGTGCGCGATACACTCCTGCCCGTCTTCTTGTTTTTCCTTGTCTTGTACTGTGGTTGCAAAACAAAGTGTCGCTGTTTTGCTGCCACCATCCGCTTCGGAGTATAAATCAGACCTTTATTTTACAGGTTTGTTCTAAAATGTTCATTCATTCATTCATCCATTATCTCCCGCTTTATCCTCTAATAGGGTCGCAGGGGGGGTTCCCCATGCCCATCCAGGGGAGAACGTCTCGGGCGCTGGGGAGATAGACCCAGGACAGGGTGCCAATCCATCGCTGGGCACACACTCACTCACACAGACACACTCTATATGGGGCAATTTTGAGAATTCAATTGACTTGATCCATGTTTTTGGACTGTGGGAGGAAACCGGAGAACCCGGAGGAAACCCACACAGACATGGGGAGAACATGGAAACTACACCCAGATGGGGATTCCAACCGGGAATCTCTAGTGCTGAGAGGATAACATGCCAACCACTAAGCCACCGTTCTAAAATGTTAAAAGACAAAATAACATTTTATTGAAATTTTCATTTCAGCGTGAAAAATAGAGATATATAAGAATAGTTCAGAATCAGAATCAAACTTTATTGGCCAAGTATGCTCACACATACAAGGAATTTGTATTTGGTTGCAATAGCTCACAGTGCACAATAAGAGACAAGCACACCCAAACTAGCCATCCCCCCCCCCCCACACACACACCTGTAAACTTGACATTGTGCAGATTTGTATTTAGAATAAAGTTCTGAAATACCCCCCCCCCCGTGACCCTAATGGAGGATAAAGTGGAAGATAATGGATAGATGGATGGAAATTGCCCCATATAGAGAGTGAGTGTGTGCTCAGCGATAGATTGGCACCCTGTCCTGGGTGTATCTACCCAGCGCCCGAGACGTTGAATGGGCGTGCCCCCCCCCGACCCTAATGGAGGATAGAGTGGAAGATGATGCATGGATGGATGGAAATTGCCCCTATATACAGTGTGTGTCTGTGTGAGTGAGTGTGTGCCCAGCGATGGATCGGTGCCCTGTCCTGGGTGTATCTGCCCAGCGCCTGGATGCCGGGATGGGCATGGGGAATAACTCCCGTGACAGATTAAACAGTCAAGATTTTAAAATGATCTGATTAAACCATAATTATTCAATTAAATTTCATTTACTTATAAAGCACTTTGTTTTGTCACTGAGGAACATAATCGGTCATTTTATTTCAGGCGAACATACAGGACGACTATGAGGTCCTGGGACTATAGACAGTGCAGCGCAATACGTTCAGTAATAAAGACTGCTTTCAGTATTTAAAGTGTTAATTAGTAATTTAATTTTTTTCAGCTTTATCAGCTTTAGCTTGGTTTAGTGTTCCCGTTAAGTTGAACACATAACAGGAAACTTTTGACGGGAGTGTTGTGTTCGCGCCTGTATGATGGGAGTTACGTGGTAAGAAACAGAATCAGAACGCTGACGTTTAAACCTTCCTCCCTTTGTTCTTTTTGCTGATAAACTGTATGAAGAAAATCATGGACATTGTTTGTATTCAATAAATTCAGGTTTTCAGGATCAGGATAGGGCGGCACGGTGGTTTAGTGTTTAGCATGTTCTCCTCTCAGCACTAGGGATTCCCGGTTCGAATCCCCATCTGGGTGGAGTTTCCATGTTCTCCCCGTGTCCGCGTGGGTTTCCTCCGGGTTCTCCGGTTTCCTCCCACAGTCCAAAAACATGGGTCAAGTCAATTGAGTTCTCCAAATTGCCCCATATAGAGTGTGTCTCTGTGAGTGAGTATGTGCTCAGCGATGGATTGGCGTCCTGTCCTGGGTGTATCTGCCCAGCGCCCTAGATGTTCTCCTCTGGATGGGCATGGGGAACCCCACCGCGACCCTAATAGAGGATAAAGCGGAAGATAATGTATGTATATATATGCATTTACATACACACATTCAGGGCGGCATGGTGGTTTAGTGGTTAGCACGTTTGCCTCTCAGCACTAGGGATTCCCGGTTCGAATCCCAATCTGGGTGGAGTTTCCATGTTCTCCCCGTGTCCACGTGGGTTTCCTCCGGGTTCTCTAGTTTCCTTCCACAGTCCAAAAACATGGATCAAGTCAATTGAATTCTCCAAATTTCCCCATATGTTTGTGTGTCTTTGTGAGTGATTGTGTGCCAAGCGATAGATTGGCACCCTGTCCTGGGTGTATCTGCCCAGCCCCCGAAACATTCTCCCCTAGATGGGCATGGGGAAACCACCCGCGACCCTAATAGAGGATAAAGCGGAAGTTGATGGATGGATATATACATTCATTTTATTATAAACTAAACACTTTTAAAGTTTCACTATAACAATATAAATGTGATTGCGTTTTTGTGTCTTTGTATTGATTTTGATAGCATTTTAAAAAATGTTTGTATTTCAATCTTTACTATTTGTACAATTTGCTCTGACCTCATTACAAACTTTTATAATGAAATAGAATAGCGATTGTAAGATTTCATTGTATGATGTTATAAATGCTTTGTTAGATAAATCGGTATGCATTCTCACAGGTAGGCTACACTCTTTCTCTACACTTTAAGTCTCTAGAAAGCTTCTTCCCACAATCACAACAGATTATTTCCCAGACCTCATATATGCATGTATATATCAGTGTGTGTCAGGTGCCAGTGGCAGAGGGAAAAAGTGTACAGCAGACGGTGGAACAGCTGCATAAGCGATTGGAACAGCTGGGCGCGGTAAAGCAAGGCAGCTTCTTCGTCGACTGTGAGACATACCACGCTACTGGAAACACCGCTGGTACAAACCACACCTTACTGTAACCTTACTGTACAGTACAAATTCGATAGTCCATCCATTATCTTCCACTTTATCCTCTATTGAGGTCGCGGTGGGGTTCCCATGCCCTCCAGGGGAGAACGTCTCGGGCGCTGGGCAGATACACCCAGGACAGGACTCCAATCCATCGCTGAGCACATACTCACTCACAGAGACACACTCTATATGGGGCAATTTGGAGAACTCAATTGATTTGATCCATGTTTTTGGACTGTGAGAGGAAACCGGAGAACCCGGAGGAAACCCACAGGGACACGGGGAGAACATGGAAACTCCATCCAGATGGGGATTCAAACCAGGAATCCCTAGTGCTGAGAGGAGAACATGCTAACCACTAAACCACCGTGCCGCCCTCCAAATTCTATAGTATACCAGTAAATTACTGTTTTGTACATTATGTTGCACTGAAGTTGATAAAGGTGTGTTTGTGTGTGTTTGTAGCAGGTCAGCCCTCTAAGTTGCTATATGTAATGCACAACTCTGAGACACCTCTCAGCTGCTTGGCTCTTTTTGATGGAGGCCCATCGTTAGCAGCCGACGCTAACTTTGACGTGCTCATGGTGAAACTCAAAAGTCATTTCCAGAATGCTAAAGGTCACAAGGTGGAGAGCCGAGGTGCCCGCTATCGCTATACTGATTTCCTTATAAAAGTTGGCACGGTGACCATGAGCTCCAGCGCCAGAGGGATCTCAGTGGAGGTTCGAATTATTCTTATGCTACTGTTCTATAATGTTAAAATAAAGAACATAAAGAAAATAATGTAAATCAGTTGTGAATTTTTTTGCCATATATACATTAATTTATTAAAACACTGATTCCAGCTCATGTTTTTTTTAAAGTTTCACTAAAACAAGGCTATATAAATGTGTTTTTTGTGTTTCTGTTTTGACTTTGACAACATTTTTATAAATGTTTGTATTTTAATCATCACCATTTGTTCTGACTTGCTGTCTACTTGTTGACAGGTGGAGTACTGTGCCAGTGTAGCTCCGGGGGATTGCTGGAACCTTATAAAGGAGTTCATGCACAGTTTTTTAAACTCTAACACACCAGAACTCCCTTCTGTTTTCAGCAGTAAAGCAGAGGGTATTTTTGCTCCGGCTGACTGCATGGACACCATGAATCAGTACCTTGAATTGTTTAGCAAAATCCGAAAACAGCAGGTCCTGCCAGGAAGCAGCGTTCGATAAAGACACACCAACCTGAACATAAACTTAACACACAAACTTATCCAATGTGTAAAGTGAGCAGTATGAGGAACTGCATACAATTAAATACCATTCTGAGCTTCGCTGTCCTGTAAATATAAACATCTGCATTTTGTGTGTCATATTTTTTTGGTTTTGTTTGTTTGAATGGCTTACACTGAGTTTTACATAACCCAGATTATAATTTTTTTACTTTCATGAGTATTGTGTTCAGTAGCTTAGTTCTCATTTGCATCTTTAAATAACTGTCACTTGACCGTCACATGCAATTTTTAACCATAGACTACATTATAAAGTTTGTCCTTGTTTCCAACTCCAACAGCATTAATTCTTCAAAGCCTTCTTGCAAGTGATATTTCAGTTTACCCCAAAGCTGCTTAGTGAAAATGAGGTCATGGCTTTCTGTTCAGGTTACTGAAGCTTCGTAAAATCATTTATTTGTGGACCAGAGAAAGAAAACAGATTTACTGGAAAGACAAAACAGGGGTTTTGTCAAAATGGGCTTCCTATGATATTAAAATCTAAAGGTTAGATAATTAACTGTGTTTGCTGAAGCATTAACATTACAGTTCATTAGAATTCCTGCATCCGAAGTTTGAACTATTTAGTGCCCTTACATTTCTGTTTTTTTTTTTATTTTTATTAAATAGTTAGGTTTTAGACTGATTAGTTTTGTAGAAAATAAATGAAAACAAGCTTTTAGCAAAAATATACTAAAATGAAATGAAGTTTTTAAATACAAATGTTCTCGAATGTTCTAATGTTATATATTTGTACACTGTCAATCTTACATTATTCATTTATTATCTTCTGCTCAATCCTCTACTAGAGTTGCGGGCGAAGTGGGGTTCCCCATGCCCATCCAGAAGAGAATGTTTTGTGTGCTGGGCAGATACACCCAGTACAGGGCAAAAATCTAAATCTATAAAAATCACACTTACTCACACACAAACTATATGGGGCAATTTAGAGTGCCCAATTTACTGCCCAATACTGGAGTGACACTGCAAAAGAGAGCGCAAGTCTACATTACATTTACATTTAGTCGTTTAGCAGACGCTTTTATCTAAAGCGACTTACAAATGAAAACATTACAAGTCAGAAGTTATGCAGAAAACCACCTACACTGTAAAATCATCAAACCTGATTGTTCTTCGATGTTGTGCCCCCTCCCCCCCTATCTTTTTTTTTTGTTTGTTTAACGGCGCTTCTTCAGTAGTTTCTTAAAATTGTTTAGTGATTCTGCCTTACGGACAGAGGTGGAAAGATCATTCCACCATTTTGCAGTGGTGAACGCCACGGAGTGAGAATTAGCTCCTCGGTGAGGTGGAATCGCCAGGCGGCGATTATCACTGGAGCGAAGTGAACGAGTCGGAGTGTATTTTGAAAAGATAGAGTGAAGGTAGGAGGGAAAGATCCAGAAATGGTTCTGTAGGCCAGAGTCAGTGACTTGTACTGAATGCAGCAGCTACAGGGAGCCAATGGAGGGAAATGAGTTCGCTTGGGCTGGTTAAACACAAGTCGGGCTGCAGAGTTTTGAATTAGTTGAAGAGGTCTGATTGTGGAAGCTGGAATACTGGCAAGTAGCGCATTACAATAATCAAGCCGGGATAGGACGAGGGCTTGAACTAACAGCTGAGTAGCATGGTAAGTCAAGAAGGGTCTGATCTTCCTTATGTTGTAAAGAAGGAATCTACAGGAACGGGCGGTTTTGATCACATGATCAGAGAGTTTAAGGTGGGAGTCTATTGTGGCACCGAGGTTTCAGACTGAATCGGTTGGGGAGATTGTGGCGCCATCAATTTGGAAAGTCTAGTTGAGGAGGGGGCAGCATGGTGGCTTAGTGATTAGCACGTTCACCTCTCAGCGCTAGGGATTCCCGGTTCGAATCCCCATCTGGGTGGGAGTTTGCATGTTCTCCCCGTGTCTTTGTGGGTTTCCTCCGGGTTCCTCCCACAGTCCAAAAATATGGATCAAGTCAATTGAGTTCTCCAAATTGCCCCATATAGTGTGTATATCTGTGTGTGAGTGAGTGTGTGCCCAGTGACAGATTGGCACCCTGTCCTGGGTGTATCTTCCCAGCGCCCAAAACGTTCTCCCCTGGATGGGCATGGGGAATCTCTTCCCTCCCCCCCCCCACCCTACCCTAATATAGGATAAAGCGGAAGATGATGATGATAGTTGAGGAGGAGGAACCCACTTCACTGCAGAATTATCAACCTAATCGTGGTCCATTCTGCCTTCCAAGTCAAGTGCTTCTGGAAGAGCAAGATGTTTTTTTCAAAATAGTGACGAAAAAACAGCAGCAACACATGCTCATATCCGTCTCATCCACTCATACCAACACAACATACACCATCACCACATCAGAGCTGCGCTAAATATGATCCACCACCAAAATGATACCTGTTCTGTCGTTGCTAGGGCGTTAACAGTGTAATTTAAGGCTTGCCCTTGCTTGTTAGTTTGAGTGAAGCTGCTAAACTGCAGAATGTTCTGTGCTCTGTAACAGCCCATGCTGCTGTCTCAAACAGCCTCCGTGTTGCTAGCGATGGTCTGTTTTATCCCACCTTTCGAGCACGGGCGCGCCGACGAGCCAATCAGAACGAGCTCAAGAAGCCGCTTAAAACCAATCGAAAAAGACGCAACTGGAAAGTCAATCCCAAACGCTTGCCTATTGGATGTCAAGGTGCACTATACACGAGGATAAGGCAGTTCGTTTTATAGACTTAGTAGTGCACTCTCTTTAGGGTCGGGAGCCATTTGGGACAAACTCGACCATCCCGTCCGGGTTCGGTTGAGCCCGGAGTCGGTGACAGTTCGCGTGTGCAGGGTGATGACGGCGGTAAATAAAAGCCGAACACAAACACTGAGCAAATTTGCAAACGTGAAATCTGTTTCAGTCCCCGTTTTCGACAAGTTATTTGGCTGAGCGGAGGAACAGCATGGCGTAAAGTTGACATTCTGTCGCGCGGATGTGCTGTAGCTGATCAAATACTTTAATCCTCGAGCTGTTCTGTTTAAAGATTTAAACTAAAGTTAACCGGAGCGCAATTCCCATTTCCGATGGTGGTGCAGATTAAAGTCAGAAACTGTCTGTCGGATGAGTCGGCGTTAAGTGTCACCGCAGAAGTTGTATCGCAGAGTGCGATTCTTTTACGCTGTTGCGGATCTCAGTGCTCTTTGTTCTGAGGTAAGTACTCGGCATGCTAAGCTAACTAGCTTAGCACAACAAGCGTTGGTCTACCGGCAGCCGGTTCCGGTTAGTGCTAACAAACTGCCGATAACTTCTTTATTTTGCAACAAATTTTTAATTAAACTTAGCAGTGGAATTAAACATTGTCAACAGTTGCTTCACACGTAAGAAGTATTCTGTGAAAGCATCCAGTCCAGTGTTATTGTTACAGACACATCCCTCAGGTGCACAAGAAAGGGCTGAGCTTACACTTTTGGTTACATTGTGGAATTAACCACGTGAATAACATTTACTCTGTGTAATGTTTCAAATAGGGATTTTATTCGTAAATATAGACGAACAAGACAGTGCTGACACGTGGCTCAAATGTTTCATTTTATTTGTAAAAGTTTTCTCATTAAAACTATCTGAAAGCACATGCTTGGCCTAAACAATACTAACAATAAGAGAAAGTTACTAATACGTTCCAAAGAAATGTGCATTCTTTCTAGTCATATTTATCAATATGATGTTTGATATTAAATAGCTCAGTTCCACACCAGTCTGTGAATACACTGGGGCTCAGATGTTTAAAATCCTCATTTATGTTGCTCACCCTGGAGGGACAGCCACAATATCATTTAGATTTTACTCGCTTAGTATTTACAAAAAAAAAGTGTTATTAAAATAAAATCACTGCTTTCCTAAGAGATATCTTTACATGGTATTTCTGGAAAAATAAAAAACAATATTCAGTGTAAAGATATTTTAGACAACTCTATCAGTTTGATGGTGAAATATCGGGAGGATGCACTTTCTTGTTAAGCAATGCTAAACAGCTAAAATGAACCCGTCCACGTTAAACAGCTTTGGGGTGCATCGGAATGTTGTTTGTTAGCCAGTCTTGGTCATTTTCATATTAGAGCTTCATAAAAGACCATTTCCCACAGACTTCAAATTTTTGAGGTCATTTAGACAATAAGGAGAAAAAATGTATTTTAAAGCCCAGGACTAAAGTTGCTCAAAGTGTTTGTTAGGGCTGTATGTGACTCAGATATTACATTTACATTTAGTCATTTAGCAGACGCTTTTATCCAAAGCGACTTACAAATGAGGTTATCACATTGCTTCATTCTTCATGTGAGATGGGCTATGGGTATTTATATCTATGTTTGCTAATTTACTTGGTGAACATCACTTGTTGCTCATTTTACAGAGTTACCAAACAAAGTCTTGTTATTTAACTACAATGATACTACAACCTGTGTGTTTAACTTTGTTTTGGATCTAATGCTGAAAAGGTGGTGTTAGAATGAGTTTGCATAACTATTTTTTTGTGCTGAAATCATAAATTAATTAGACAAACCACCACCCACAGACTGGAGAGTTATCAGTGAATTTAAAAATTGAGTAATTGATTTTAAATCAAGGCAGTGATGAACACAACTCCGGTCTTGTTTTATTATTTTAATCTTAGTCTCTGGGAACTGCAAGCATGAGACGAATACTGGCAAGCGTTAAGGAAGAAGCAAACAACATCTTGGTTGGGTGTCTGTGTTTTAACAGATGGTTCATTTCATTGACTTTAGTTAGGTATGTTGTACTGTAGAATAGGTGAAGAGTAATTAAAAAAAAAACTAATTACTTTGTTCTGTACATGAGATCTCATCTTATGTTGCTTAGCAACTGAATCCTAATGTAAAAAGGCATATTTTCTGTTTTAGAAAAGTAATAAACAATGGTGGTGCAGTGCATTAAGTCTTTGCGAAGGAGGCCATGTTGTAATCACAAAGATATTTATAATAACATGCATTTGATTCTATTAGTCCTATGTTATTAAGATATAATTCAATTAGAGTTTGTTAAAATAAAGTAAAATTTTAGGGGCGTTTAGGTCAAGAGCAGCCAAATGTAATTTAGTGATTATTCTGAATGTTATTGAAATATGTTGCAAACACTAATATTTCATTTGACTGCCTTTTGCTTTGATCACGACTCGTATTTGCTTCTGCAATGTCATAACATTTATTTCTGTTCAGAGTTGCATTTATTTCCCCCCCCAAGATAAATGATATGTATGATGAAATGTATAAATTTAGTGAGATTTGGAACACAATACAAAGTCATTTTCAGCACACGCTAAAAATTCTCAGTGGTGTTCATGTCTGAACTCTATGATGGCAAAAATAATGCCTCATGCTTTCAGAACCACTCTATGCTCTCTGAACCACTCTTTCACAATAGACAAAAGAGCAAGTAACAGGGAATAGGGTGGTTGCAGGTGATGTAGAATGATGTGGAGGTGATGCAAAAGCAGAAGGAAGCATAGATTTGTTTGAGGGGCAGTATTTATTTTCTGGAAGTAGTTAATCAGCCTTATTACTCTGAAACAATACAATGTATAATGCCATTTGACACATGTGTTTCCAAAAATTTACCATTGATCCAAGTGGTCCTCGTTTACTATTCTGAAATCTGAAAACTGTTTGCTGATTACCACATAATTGAGCCTCTCTCTATAGGCTAATTTGTTGTACATTTCTCCTGTGGATGTTTGGAATTGTATTTTACAATTTAGTGATTATTAAAGGTTTTCGAGCTTGCAACAGAAACAGCAGGGTTGCAAAGCAGGCAAACTGGTATACTGGACAGAAGAAGTATTTTTGTGTTTGTTGTTGAGCTCTTGCTTTTGATTTCTCCCAATAAAACACTTTTATTAATAACTTTAAGCTTTTACCTGTTTAACAAAATCCTGATATGCAGCCCACACATTTTCCCACACTGAGCATCAAGATACTATATAACAAAATTAGAGAGTAAAATCCAGTGATAAGTTAATTTAAGGATAAGGATTACAGGTGTGATCGTAACAGCAAGTTAACGCTTCATGTGACAAGGGGAGACCGAGATCTACATAGTGTCACAATCTGATACAGAGTTCCTAATAATAATTAAAAAAAACACTTACTGATATTATATACAGATATATTTTTGTATATAACCAGGTGTGTGTATGTGTGTACACATGCATACTATGTGTGAGAAATTTCCTGAACGCTGACTTTTTGCCAGTAACGCATCACATTTTAATAACTAGTATAACTAGTTTACTAGCTATTGCACCAAATCAGTGCCAAATATCTTTTTTTTTTTTTTTTTACCAAACAGTCCTAGCACCAGCTGCTTTTAGCTAGCCCCCGAGACTTGGTATTTTTATACATGGATTGGTCAGTAGGCCTGTGGACAAAATACTAGGACTGGAGTGCAGTACAACTATTTTTGAACAAATAATATAATAATACAAATAATATTTTTGCAATCAATAGTAATTGCCATGTTTTGTAACACATTTCAGTGTTTATTTTTTTTAACTTGCTATAAAACTCAGTCCAACCTTTTTTTTTCTTATTTAGAAAGTAGTCTTTCCAAATGTATATATTTGATTAAGTCGTGTGTACAGACTGTAGAGACCATGCCTAAATTTTTCAGCTGATAAAGCAGGAGGCTGTGAGAAATTCTTGGGATTGGATGGGAATTTTGTATTTGCACAGAGCTGGTTGTAGTTGTGATGCAGATTGTAAAGTAATTAAATTTAATTAGCAGCTTTAAGCTTTTCTGTGCTAGAACTAATAAAGGACTCAAACCTGACTGTATGCTTTCTCTTACAGTTGCAGGAGGGCAAGGATGAAGAAGTTATCCTTCTGAAGCTGTGATACTAAACACAGGCTCTATGGTCCTGCTTTTATTGTATGTTTTAAATCCAATGGCTTAAATGTCAAGAACTTCTGACTGTAGCTCAAAATATTTTTTAAAATTGTTGGTGTGTTCTTATCTTTCAGGTCCTGTTCTACCCTGGCACGGTGGAGCGGCTCCTGACTCTTTGGAGCTCATGTTTGTTTGGGAGCGATGGATCGCTGCAAGCATGTGGTCCGTCTTCGTTTGGGACACGACCACTCCATCCTGAACCCTCAGAAATGGCATTGTGTGGATTGCCACACCACAGAGTCTGTGTGGGCATGCCTCAAGTGCTCACATGTGGCCTGTGGTCACTACATTGAGGAGCATTCGCTGCAGCACTATCGGGAGTCACAGCACCCCCTCGCAATGGAGGTGCGAGAGCTTGATGTGTTTTGCTTCGCCTGTGGTGATTATGTGCTGAATGACAATGCGGAAGGGGACTTAAAGCTCCTTCGGGGGGCACTGTCTACAGTGCGAGACAGTGGTTGCCGTGCAATGCGTTCTGCCTCTTCAGCATCACATTCGGGGACGGCAGATGGGGTCCTGCAGGTGGCCATAAAGCACAGGCGCCGGGCGCTGCTGGCTGGAATGTTTCGACAATGGAGGAGATGGCACCTAGAGAAGCAGGAGAAACTGAAACAGGAGAAGGAAGAACTTCGAAGACAACGCAAGGAAGCCAAAAAACGAATGATGGGAGATGAGGGCAATGCACCACCAAGGAAAAGTGCACGGCTCCTGATGCAGAAACCGCGGCCACTAATCACTCTCATTCCGAGCAAATTCCGCGAACCGGTGGAAAAAGTGCCGCGTCTTAATAAGACTGTATTGAAAGGCCGTAGGAAAGCAATCCGTAAAATAAAACCAACTAGCGCGTCAAAGCGGTCAGCATCATCGCTACTGTTGGCCCGGAGACGGAGGTTAGCACCAGGAGTCACGGGTCTGCGAAACCTGGGCAACACATGCTACATGAACTCGATCCTGCAGGTGCTGAGCCACCTACGAAAGTTCAGGGAGTGTTTCTTGGCACTGGATTTGTGTGAGACCGAACAGCTGTTGCTCACCAAATCGCAAAGCATGATGGGAGGAGAGAATCTGGTGCTGCTAAAAGACCCTCGCCCTTCATCCACATCAACCTTGCCCTCTTTTTCGTCTTCTGGTCAGCAGGTGTGTGTTCAGCAAATTAATTTAATTGCTTGCTTTTTTTATTAGAACTTATCTGCAAAGAAATGGTGTATTTTTCTTGTTTAGTTACTTAACTGCAGTTATATAAGGGCTTGTCTTATGTTTTTAGTAAAGACACAGACAGTACAAACAACATGTCATTATTCAGTGCAGTAAAACATGCCCGATACAAAGGTCCACATGAATTAAACTGCGTACTGGAGAATTATGAACTGGCTTATTACCTACACAGTAAGGAGATGTGTATATATATATCTATATATATAGATAGATATATATATATAATGTATATGTATATGTATATATGGCTTAGTGGTTAACATATTTTCTCAGCGCTTGGGATTCCTGGTTTGAAACATGTCTAAAAACATGGCTGAAGTCAATTGAATTCTCCGAATTGCCCCATATAGAGTATGTCTGTGTGAGGGAGCGTGTGCCCAGAGATAGATTGGCGCCCTGTCCTGGGTGTATCTGCCCAGCGACTGAGACGTTCTCCCCTGTATGGGCAAGGGGGAACCCCCCCCCCCCCGCGACCTTATTAGAGGACAAAGTGGAAGATGATGGACGTATGTGTGTGTGTGTGTGTATATATACACACATACACATATATATATATACACACACACACACAACTTTCAGATTACCAACACAATATTTGATTGTGAAATATAATTTGTTATAATAGTTTGTATTCAGCAACAATATAATCTTAATTTTATTCCATATTTCAAAAAAGGTGCAGAATGTCAGGAATAGGGTTTGATAAAGCTACTGTTTGAATAGTGATTTTTTTTTTTTAAGCAATGCAGTGTCACTGATGTCATGTTGGTACTAGTTGATCAGATAGAGCAGTGCTGCCGGAATTTTAAAACAGTGTGACTCATGGTGCACGTTGTAAGAAACATAAACATTTTTGCCTTAATTTGTAGAAATTCAACCAGAGACAGCAGCTCATTTGTTTGTGTTAGTCATCTCATAATGTTTCATCAGTACTCATGAGTTCCTCCTTACAGGATACCTTTTTTATTGGTCCATTATTTTCAGTCCTGTGGTGAAATTATGGTGTTTTAAGAATTCCTTTTGCATTGCTGTGTCTGATCCACTCATATGACTGCAACACACAGTGCCACTGCAGTGCTGAAAATTGTCCACCACCCAATTAGTACATGCTGTGTGAAGGTCTGGGGATGCTACTGATTACTGAAGAAAAGAGTAAAGAGGACAAACAAAGTCTGCAGAGAAACTACACTTTGTAATTGGAAAACTATGCAGCAAAAATCTCCAAAAATAAGGATAAAATTTACAGAAATCGTGGAAAATTATCTGACAACATAGTAAGTAAAGTTTTCTAAAAAAAAAAAATCAGAAAAAGTTTCTAAAATCTAGTTAGTTTTATTTAAAATCTTCAGTCAAAAACAAGGTGTGTAAAAAATTTTTCAAAGGCTTTCTTACTTGTTGAGATTTCATTTTTTTGCCGTGCACTAAGTGCATCTATATGGTACATGGAACAGTTAAAATGGACAACAGGTAAAATTTTAAAGCTTAAATATGCTATTTTGGCGATTTTCACAAAATTAAGTAGATTTATGCAAAAAACACAGAATTGCTTTTGTTCCATTCATTCATTATCTTACGTTTTATCCTATAATAGGGTAGCGGGGGCGTTCCCCATGCCCCTCCAGGGGAGAACGTTTCGGGCGCTGGGCAGATACACACAGGACGCCAATCTATCAATAAAATGCAGCTTGTGTTACTCTTTCTACTGTTTACTATTGAGCAATTGGTAGAACTAACGGCCAATGTTGTTTCACCTTTCTTTCTTAACATTTTCCTGTTTATAACAAGTTAACATTAATATACAGTCTTTTGTAAGTGCAGTTAGTGCTTCTACTCTCAGCTAAACGTTCCAGGTTTGGTTTCCAGTTTGGGTGACGGTGGTTTTTCTGTGTGTGAGTCTGCATGCTCTTCTCATGCCAGTGGAGTCTTTATCTTCCAGATGTAAATAGTTCAAATTAAAGATAATAAATAGTTTCTTGGGTGGCAGAGTGGCGTGGTGGTTAGCACATACGCCTTTCAACACTGGGGTTACAGACTGTAATCCCAATCTGTTTTCTTCCAAAGTCCAAAAACCTGAATTCTGGTGAATTGACTCCTCAAAGCTTAATTTCTGTAAGAAAATAGCAATTGATGCTGTCCAGACAATAAAATCCTCGATAATCAAACAAACTTGTGCAGGTCTTCAGACGATATTGATCTAACTAATGTTCAACAGTTCAAATAGTTAACAGTTGAACAAGCCCAGTAAGATTTTTACATTTATTTATTTTCCAACATGGTTATGCTGAACAGATTGTTGAAACCTTCTCCATCACTAATAAAAAAATGTTTAGGTTGTCAGGCTGTTGCTGGACATACATGTTCTTATCAGCCAGTTTACATTCTAGCATGTTTTTAGACTGTCGGAGGGAAGTATCCAGAGAAAGAATGTATGACAACTCCATCCATCCATGATCTTTTGCATTATCCTCCATAAGGGTGGTGGTGGGGGGGGGTTCCCCATGTTAATCCAGGGAAGAATGTTTTGGGGGCGCGGGCAGATACATCCAGGACAGGGCGCCAATCTATCGCTGGGCACAAAATCACTGACACAGACACACTCTATATGGGGCAATTTGGAGAATACATTTGACTTGATCCATGTTTTTGGACTGTGGGAAGAAACCGTGAACCCGTAGGAAACCCTCACGGACACAGAGAGAACATGGAAACTCCACTCAGGTTGGGATTCGAACCGGGAATCCCTAGTGCTGAGAGGCGAGCGTGCTAACCACTAAACCACCGTGCCGCCCTGTGTGACAGCTAATAACTTTAATTAAATATAGTTATAAGGTTTGCGTAAAAATTGTCTCATTGTAATTATGTTAACATTATAAAGCTTATTATATAAAAGATTATAAAATCTTTAGTTGGGTGTTTAATTTTGCATAATACCATGTTTATATTGTACATATTACATCCTTTTTTTTTTTTTATTTTAACACGTTTATTAAGTAATTTGTTTAAAAAAGAAAGATCATCAATCCAAGTAGCTTATTATTATTATTATATACAATTATCAAAATCAATCTGCACCTTTTTTGAGATATGGAACGAAAGTTTTAAGGCTGCATAAGGCTACAAATAATACTTATAATCCAAACTAATTATCATTCATTTATTATCTTTCACTCAATCCTCTACTAGGGTCACAGGGGGGTTCCCCATGCCCATACAATGGAGAACATTTTGGGCGCTGGGCAGATACACCCATGACAGTGTGCCAATCTATTGCTGGTCACACACTTGCCAACAACAAGGTTTTGTTTTTTGTAATCATGAATTCAAATTTTAGAATGTCTTCTAATGTGTTAATGAAAAAGTCATAATATAGGGGTGGCTGTATTTGATTGGTTATTCAGTTATATGCTGTACTATAAACATGGTTGTTGTATGTGTTCCTCCACGTTTGCTATGAATTGCAAAATTAGAACCATGTTAAATGAACTGACAGTATTATAATGTGGTTTTAGGTGTCCCTATGCCAGGAGCTACACACTCTGTTTAGGGTGATGTGGTCAGGGCGCTGGACGCTTGTGTCTCCGTTTGCCATGCTTCATTCCGTGTGGAATGTAATCCCAGCATTCCGAGGCTGTGATCAGCAAGATGCGCAGGAATTTCTGTGTGAGCTTCTGGACAAGGTCCAACAGGAACTGGAGACTGATGGAGGCTTTGGAAAGAAACACACACGAACACGAATTGTCATTCCCTTCACGCAGAGGAAGCTCTCCAAACAGGTTCTGAAAGTGCTGAACACCATATTCCATGGACAGCTGCTCAGCCAGGTCAGTTGCTTAGGAGTTTCTCATTTACAGTACAATAATTAATTCGACATCAGCGTTCTTTTAATTTTCACCACCAGAGGTCACCATTTATATGAGTACAGAAAGTTGGTAGTAAAAGCCATCTGCTGGCATTTTTGTTGGATTACTGATTACACAATAAAAACACAATTACTGATTAAACAATTTCAGTGGACAGCTTTTAGGGTTGCTTTGCTTTATATTAGTCATTTATCTATCTATCAATAAAAAGTTATCTCTGTATTTGACACGAAAATCTTAATCAGTCGACAGTCAGTTTTATTATTTGCTCAAAAACGGATGGTCCACAGTACAAATAATACAATAAAATCACTAAAGGTTTGTAAAATAGAATTATTTTAACAAGAAAATATCCTCTAAAAATCGAAATATCTATAGATGACAGTCTGGTGTTCTTCAGCATCTTAACAGATGACAGATGGCTCTCTCATTCTGTTTCTTCAGCATTCATTTCAGCTAATATTTACCTTGCGGTGCATGGTACTGACACAGAGATAAGCATTTTGACCAATGTTTTGTTTAAGGTTTATATTGGTAAATAAAATTAAGTACTAATGCTACTTATTTTGGAATAGAATGGAATAGAAAACGCATTATACACCGCATGCATAGTATATATCATACAGCGAGATTTAAGTTGCTCTTTAAAGTGCACACTGCGTAATAGATAAATAGAAACACAATAGGAAAAAAGATATTAAGAAAACTGCAAAAATATATTTTGCATAGACATATTTTGCATAACGTGTCCCGTTTAACATTGTGATGGCTTTGGCAAAGAAGCTGTTACTGAGTCTATTTGTTTTGGCCGGTATGGACCTGTAGTGTCTGCCAGAAAGCAACAGGGTGAAAAAGTAGCTGCGGCGTCAGTGCCTGTTGCCACCATGTTGTTTACTTCATAATTACATTTTTCATGGTCTCTTTTGCAGATTAATTAATTACCAGTATCCCCCCTTGATAATTAGTAGAAAATGGGGTTAGATATGTACATATATACACTACATATACAGTACGTGTGTGTATGTATGTATGTATTTATATTTCCACTTATAAGTAGGCTTGCTATACATTTGTGGTCATAGGTGTGGTGGAAATAATATTCTGGTGAGACAATGCATATTAAAAGAAGTGATATTTATTTCAGAAAGATAAAAGACAAAACGAAAGAGAATGAGAGAGTGTAAGGAAAATCCTACCTCACTCTCTGACAAGTTATCAGAGAGCCCCACTATTTATATCATGTGTGCAGAGTATTTGCTGAAATCTTCTCTGCGACCTTCAGTAGATTGTTTTATACACACCAATGTCTGAATAGTGCGGACATGGATCTAGGTTCTGTCTACGTGGTTTTATTGCAATGGTTAAACAGCAGTCTGATGTCTAGCACTGACCCTACTAAATGTCAACATGACTTAGTGTAATCATATCATCATAATAAGATATAATAAGACATAATAACTGTAGAAGTTTCTTCATAGTTATGTGCAAACACAAATGGTTAAGATGAATCACTGATACATAGTAAAATCATATTATACATAGTAAAATCATATTTTTCTTCACATAGGGAAAAGTGAGTGGCCAGTGAGTTTATATGGTGAGCTCTGATAGAGCTATGAAATTGCATGCCCAACATAAAACTAACAAATATGTGACTGAATACTATTTAATTTAATTTAACAAAGGGAACACAAAGATAATAACTAATAATGTATAACTATGCATATTGTTATTACCATAATAAGGAATAAGGAATAGGTGGGCATACACTATATAGTGAAAAAACAAGGTTTAATTCATAAATGTATTTGTTAAATATTTTTGCAATCGGCTGGCTCTTTATATTAATCTGTATTTTCATTTCTGGTACATGATTTATAATAATGTATTGTATTGATGTGAATGTAAAGCGGTTGGATGTTTGCATTACTGTCTAAGAAAATATTGTCCGAATGGCTCAGCTGATCAGATTTAAGGACCGGAACTACAGATTTAAATGTGAATTTTTTTCTTTTTTTCTTTTTTTTTCTTTTTAAAATTTTTTTTGGTTTCAGGTGACATGTCTGTCGTGCAAGCGAAAGTCAAACACAGTAGAACCATTCTGGGATCTCTCCCTGGAGTTTCCTGAGCGTTATCACAGCATTGGTAAATTGAGCACTTCCACTCAGAGCTGCACACTCACTGAAATGCTCAGCAAATTCACAGAGACTGAGGCTCTGGAAGGGCGCATTTACAACTGCAACTACTGCAACAGTAAGTCCATATGTGATCTGAAACTATTAATTGTTTGCTCTGAATAGGAATATTTTTAAATAAAAAATCTATTAAATAATCTATCATAAATAATTTATTGTTTGCCCTAAATAGGAATATTTTTAAATAACATTCATTAATTAATCTATTATAAATTAATGTATTGGGGGCATGGTGGTTTAGTGGTTAGCACATTCGCATCTTGATACTGGGGTTTCCAGGTTCAAATCTTCAAATCTGCGTGAAGTTTCCATGTTCTCCCCGTGTCTGTGGGTTTCTTCTGGGTTCTCCGGTTTCCTCCCACAGTCCAAAAACACGGATTTAAGGTAAATTGAATGCTCTAAATTGCCCCATATAGAGTGTGTCTGTGTAAGTGTGCCTAGTGATGGATTGGCACCCTGTCCTGGATGTATCTGCCCAGCACCCAAAACTTTCTCCCCTGGATGGGCATGGGGAAACCCCACTGCAACCCTAGTAGAGAATTAAGCAGAAGATAATGAAGGAATTGATAAACGTAGTACATAAATATTCTAATGCAATATTTTTAAGTCTAATCAGTTCAAATCAAGTGGAGAATATAACAAATATGAATTTCCTATAATAAGTATACAGTTACTGTAACCTGTTATGATCCTACACAAGCATACAAAATTTTAATTGTTGTTACGGTCAAATGGTAATTTTGATAATAAAACTGTAATAAATAAATAAATGTCTGAGGGGAGTCCTGGGTAAATCTATGGGAAAAGTTACAGGCGTTGGGCAAAAACCAAGGACAGGGCACCAATCCATCTCTGGGCTTTCACTTTCTCTATCTCTCTCTCACACACACACACACACACACACACACACACACACACACTATCTAGGGGCGATTAAGTTAGCCAATTAGCTAAAATTGAATCCATGTTTTTGGATGGAAAAATGGAAAAAATATGCAAACTCAAGCCAGATCAGGAATACAACCTTGATCCCCAGCACTGAGAGGCAGACATGCTAACCACTACACCACCATGCTGCCCCGACTTAATCAGTGAAATTAAACTTTTGTTTGCGCTCATAAAAAAAAAAAAATATTAAAACATTATTTTTCTTTGTTTCTTTAATTAACTACACATTATATTACAAACTGCTAAAATAATGTAAACTGTTGCATTTACAAAGAGGATTTCAATGAGAAGGACGTGAGCACACACATTACCACATTAATACTTGTTGTTCAAACTTATATCTAGTTATTTTTATGCATTTGTGTGCTGTTTAGGAAAGAAGCGCAAATCACCTCACAGGCCACTGGCTTTGTCCGAGGCCTGTAAACAGCTGCTGATTTATCGTTTACCTCAGGTGTTGCGGCTTCATCTTAAACGTTTCCGGTATGTTACACACGCTATGCTAAGAGTTATCCTGAATGATTCTGAACTTTGTGGGGATTTGGTTATAGGATTCAGGTTGATTTTTATAGGTTGATAGCACTAACATTGCTTGATTACAATAGTTGAGTAATTGAAAAAAAATTTTGTCGTGAGTTTACTGTTTAAATACTTTACTCTGGTTCCTACTTCATACAGCCAGACAGTGTAAGACTCTCAGTCCAATCAAGTGTTACTGGGTAATGTTCCGTAACCTTAAAGTAATTTGTGCACATTTGTCCTAAAAAGGATTAACAGAGAGTTATTGGAACAACATTGTACATCTTACATCTGTTAGAGTACAAAAAAATCCTTAATTGGACCTCGAGGACTTTTTTTTTTTTTTGTTATTATTATGATGGATATCGACATTATGGTGCCTTATCCAAGTAAAACAAGCAGACCAGCATTGGTATGCAGACTGCATTGCTGCTAAGAAGTATTAATAAAAGATATATAATTTTTTAAATTCCCATAAACTAAAGTAATTTTATAGCAAAAAAACTATAAGTATTGTTATTTTTAATATAGGGAAAGAAGAGACAAAATCCGACCAGTTGCAAACACTGTGTTTATAATAATACGTCAATAAATGAATGCATAGCTGGTTTGCTTTTACCTTTGTAAAGAACAACATGCCATCAATAGTATCAATACTGCAACAAAACCAAATATTTCTTATATATAACAGCTTATTTCAGGTTATGGAAATAATTTTAAATGTAGGGTCGTATTTTGGAATAAAAATCTTTAATGAAGTTTCATCTGTTGTTTTTGTGCATAGCTGGTCGGGTCGGAACCACAGGGAGAAGATCGGTGTCCATGTGGCGTTTGATCAGGTTCTTAACATGGAGCCATACTGCTGTCCGGATGCATCACAAGTTTTCACCTATGACCTCTCTGCTGTAGTGATGCATCATGGAAAAGGTTTCGGCTCAGGACACTACACCGCCTACTGCTACAACACCGAGGGGGGTAAGTGCTGAATATTATACAAACAATTTTTTGTTATGAAATATCATGGGCACCAGCACTGTTTGTTTGATACATCTCCATGCATACAGTATGTATGTATGTATGTATGTATATATATATATATGTGTATATATATATATATATATATATATATATATATATATATATATATATATATATATATATATATATAATGTGTGTATATGTGTGTGTGCATGGAGATGTATATGCAGGTAATTACACAAAATAATGACAATACAAGATCAGAGACTATTCACTCGGGTCACATCAGACGTATGTGCTTTCAAAAAGTGTCCCACATAGTTTGCACTTCCCCCTTCCCATTATTTTGTCCCACCATTATCTCATAAGATACAATTTCTGACATTCCGTCAGTCCACTCTTTTAGGTCTTTGTGTTCTTCCAGTTACGCAGTATTATCCCTATGGCTGTCATTAATTCAACATTTATCAAGTTGAGCTTGTTAGAAGGTAAAGACGAGATTGAAAAGGTTTAATCTGTCCCAGCCACGCCTTTATTACCTTTATGATTCAACCCAGGAATTAATAAGTTACTGGACATCCCATATCATTTGAAAAAATGTATCTGTCTACACAATAGCAATACCCATTCTATGAAGTCTAGATGGGGTCTAATGATAACAGTGCAAGATCTTGTACTGGATGAACTTTCCTTATATTTCTACCTTCACTAAACAAAATTCCCTTTGTGAGAGCTGAATATTAACCCATACGTTTTCTAATGTTAATTTTCAGAAATTATGCCTTTATGGGTTTTAGTTAATGAATTATTCAACTCACATCATTCTAATAATGTGATAATGTGCACAAGATCTTGCTTGTTTTTATGCTTTATTACTTAGTGGTCGCCATAGCAATGAACTCGCAATTTAGAATTGGTCCTGTGTTTTATACTGGACGACCTTCCTGACGCAACCCTCACCCTCTACTGGGCCTGGGGACACAGACATCCACATTTAGAGGAGGCGATTCACTTTAAATCCTTGTTTTGGTCTGTGCAAGGAAACAGAAGAACCCAGAGGAAACCGACGCAGACACAGGGAGAACATAGAAACTCCACCCACATCGGGATTCTAGCCTAGAATCCCCAGTGCTGAGACCATGCTAACCTCTAAGGCACTGTGCCACTCTGCTTTGTGCACCAATTTTTCACAAAAAAACAAAACAAAGTTATGCCCCCTAGTGGCCAGATGTGTATGTAGGGACTATGCATGTGAAATGTATGATCTTTCATGTGCGACATCCAAAAAATAAATTTGTTGATTTATCATTGTGGTTGTGATCATTGCAGTATCAAGGTTTTTTTTTTTTTTTTTTTAATTAAAAATTTTTTCATATTTTGAATTTGCACACGTTTGTGTTTGTGTGTGTTTCTCTCCAGGTTTTTGGGTCCACTGTAACGATTCAGAAATGAATGTTTGTAGTGTGGAGGAGGTATGCAGCACTCAGGCTTACATCCTGTTCTACACCCAGCGGGCATCGTAAAGACAGGACTATAACACAGCTGTGTTGCGAATGGACTGAACAGCCCAACCTGTATGTATGTGTGCGTTTAGACCAGGCCTTACGACCCAGTGTGTGTGTAAGACGTGCCTATCTAGCAACACGTGTTCAGGTTTGGTCTGATTACTCGACACAGGTTTGCTGTACAATCTGAGTTATTTTACAACAAAGACCAGGTTAATCACTCGCATTGCTTCTCCGCCGACACAGAGCCATGTCTGGAACTATTCTGACATTAAAAAAAAGCCATGAAGTGCATTTACAGTGTAAATGCCATGGTGTGAGCTGACTGAGTCTGATTTCTCACAGATTCTTTCTTAAAATGGACTTTAATGGATTTTACCAGCTGTTGCCCTGAATTTAATACCTTACATGTGGAAAAGGCTTAGGGGCAACACAGGGATGTTTTCTTACAATGATGTCATTGATGTGAACCAGCAGTACAGAGATTTATACTCTTGATTAACTGCCGGATTTAATACTGTAATGTAGTATAATGTCTGCATCTCTGCAGAGAACCTTGTTTTATTGCCTTCAGTTGTAATTAATATAATTTATTTTTTCTATTGCTTGGTAAACTAAAACTGTCATACTTTTTGTTTTAACATAAATAACTAAATAACATTTGTCTTTTTAAGCAAGCCTTTATTGGCTCCACAAGCTAACGGTTTATTAGTGTGAAACATGCTTGGCATGTATGCAAGTGCCAGTGCTGGCTCTGTGTGGGTGAAGATGCAGAATGGGATTCTCAGAGATTTTTTTTCTACACACACCTCTACCTGCTAATACACAGCACAAAGAGTGAACTTCTCTTTGATCCAGGGCATTCAGGAGCATCATCCTCCCAGTGGACCTGCAGAAACACATGCACACGTCACTCACTGCTGGAGCAAGTGCACCACACTGATTTTAAACACACAGGACTTGAAGATCATCAGCATTACATGCTCCAATCAGGAATTCCTACAGCTTTGTAATATGGTTTCTTTTCTACTGTTCTTTTTACTGTGGGTAGTGAAGCCTGATCGGCGAGCTACAGCTCCTGGGAATCAGAATACAGTAAAATAAAAGGGGGGAAGGGGGGGGGGGGGGCGAGTAATTACTGACCAGAGAACAATCTGATGACCATGAATGTCATTGTATGAGTGAGTGTAAATGAGTTGAAGACTGAAAGCAGGGTGTGGCTGCCATATTCTGTGATGCCCATATAGTTTTTTTCTGTATTGTGAGAGACCCACTTATCACCTTAATGGTCATGTGGGTATGATCTGATAGCAATTAAAGTTATTACATTAATTCCTTTTGTCGTTGTTTCTTCATCATTGCCTTCAATATATGTATATATATTTACAATTGTGTTCAAAATTATTCATCCCCCTACTACAGTAAGGTTTTAGCAAGTTTGACATTTATTTTTTATCCTGTTCACAATCAGCTCAAATTAGAACTATGTTATATTAGTAAAATATTGTTGTAATTTAAATCGCATTTGTCTACTTTACAAGTATAGTAAGGTTAAACAATGTTTACTTACTACTCACTACCTGCAGGTCTGCACGGTGGCTTAGTGGTTAGCACGTTCTCCTCTCAGCGCTAGGGATTCACGGTTCAAATCCCAATCTGGGTGGAGTTTTCATGTTCTCCCTGTGTCCGCGTGGGTTTCCTCCGGGTTCTCCGGTTTCCTCCCACAGTCCAAAAACATGGATCAAGGTCAATTGAATTCTCCAAATTGCCCCATATATGGTGTGTTTGTGTGAGTGAGTGTGTTCCCAGCGATAGGTTGGTGCCCTGTCCTGGGTGTATCTGCCCACCGCCCGAGACGTCTCTTCCCCCCCCGCGCGCACGACCCTAATGGAGGATAAAGCGGAAGATGATGGATGGATGGATGGCTACCTGCATGTAACTTAGCAAACAGGTACGAGCCTCCTATTGGATAATTACTGCATGGGCAATTATCTTTCAGCTACTTCTCATGTCTCAAACAACCATGTCGAAAGACACATACCATGGTCATAAACAAGATGTTAGTCTGTTTGAGAAGGGTTAAATCATTGGCATGCATCAAGCAGAGAAAATGTCTAAGAAGATTTCAGAAACACCTAAAATTGGGTTAAGAACTGTCCAACGCATCATTAAAAACTGGCAGTATAGTGGGGACACATTGTCTTTGAGAAGGAAATGTGGCCGCAAAAAAATTCTGATTTAATGTGATCGGCGAAACCAACAGTAAGAGCATTTCCACACGCACATTATGAAGGGAACTTAAGGGATTGAGACTGAACAGCTGCGTAGCCTTACGAAAACCACTAATCAGTAAGGCTAACTGGAAAAAAAAGACTTGGACTCTGGAGCAATGGAAGAAGTGGTTTGATGAGTCCAGAATTACCCTGTTCCAGAGTGATGGGTGCATCAGGGTAAGAAGAAAGGTAAAAAAACACCTTTGGAATTCTCCAACATATAGAGTGTGTCTGTGTGTGTGAGTGTGTGCCCAGCGATAGATTGGTGTCTTGTCCTGGGTGTTTCTGCCCAGCTCCCGAAACGGTTTCCTCTGGATGGGCATGGGGAACCCCCCGCGACCCTAATAGAGGATAAAGCGAAAGATAATGGATATGGATGATATATATATATATATATATATATATATATATTATATAGAGAGGTAGAGAGAGAGCACATTTATCTAGATATATGTTTTAATACAACAAGCTTTATAAAGTTATGAGAAACAGGATCATAGTGCAGACAAGTTATTGCTTCATATGTTATTCTTTATTAAGAAATTATTAAATGTAGGATGTAATACTTCAGAAAGCTTAGTTTCTGAGTTAATGGTACAGACGTTATGCAGAATCATATGTATTTGACTCTTTAAACTCTTATGTGATATCTCGTAACATGTTGATGTCCATGTAGAGATTCTCCATTCCATCAGAGTCTACGTTCAACATAATACTGCATTTAAATGAAGTGATGTGCACAGTCTGAAGCCAGGAGCATGTTGGCAAGCTTATGGGACGTTACCAGCACTAAGATAATGTATTACAAAAATGTTTATGCCAAAATGATCAGACACGATTTGTTAGCTGATGTGATGAAGTGTTTTGCAGTCTTTGTGATAAATCACCATCCCTCCAAACAGCTGTAGAGCATGTGGATGCGTCCAAAACCACATACTAGTATACTAAATAGTACATATCAATAGTGTTTCACTATTTATGGTTTGCCCAAGTAAAAAAGTGCATTTCAATAGTTCACTATGAAGTGGACAATACAGTGATTTCGGACATTTTGAGAGATTCTAAACCATAGAAAATAAATCATTAATTTAAAAAAAAAACTACCTGATTCTCCCCTTTTGAAGTAAATGAACAGAATGCTGACTATAATTAAAAAAACTACAAATTCAATATCATTAATAGCTGTGCTTTATCAATTGTATGAAGGTCCTCTCATTGATCTGCCTCAATATTTTTCTTTACAATTAAGGCATTTTATAAAATATATTAAAATCACTTTTTTGGTACTTGTAAACTTGGCATTAGATTACATGAGCTGTAAATCTTTGATTATGGCAATTGTGTTAATGTTAATAAAAGTTTGGTCACTGTGTGGGCTCGCAGCACAAGCAAACCATATCACTAAAATATGAAGGAGATTTAATTTGTCGTACCCTCACCTTCCAAATTATGGAATGGCACAGGGAACCATACGTCTCCCAGGTTACTATTCACACTGCCATGTGTTTAAACTTGAATGAGAGAATTGCTCAGTGGTTTCCAAACTGCATTTTCATTCCCCCCAACTCATACAGTACGAGTCAAAGGTTTGTTGAAAAATGTATTTTCTTGATTTCTTTCTTTGTTGTGAATTAATACTGAAAATATCCAAATTATGAAGGAACTGGAATCGCCTTTGCATCTGCGCTTGATATTACATTCTTGGATGTTTTCTGGATTAAGCAACTCTGTCTTGAAGTAAGATTAATTGTCATTTTTCTTAACATAGTTTAGTGAGGGCGGCACGGTGGTTTAGTGGTTAGTATGTTCTCCTCTCGGCGCTAGGGATTCCCGGTATGAATCTCAATCTGGGTGGAGTTTCCATGTTCTGCCCCTGTCCAAGTAGGTTTCCTCCAGGTTCTCCGGGTTCCCACAGTCCAAAAAATTGGATCAAGACAATTGAGTTCTTCAAATTACCCCAAATAGAGTGTGTTTGTGTGAGTGAGTGTGTGCCCAGCGATAAATTGATGCCCTGTGTATGGGTCCCATCCTGTTCTCCACTGGATGGGACCCATATAACCCCACGAACCTAATAGAGGATAAAGCGGAAGATAATGGATGGATGGATAGTTTAGTGATATCATATTATAGTTTAGAATAGTCGACAAATAGGGAGGAAACCCCAGAAATGAACTTATGACAAAGTGTTCAAAGAGTTCACAAAACTGTCTTTATAACAAAAAGTGGCTACTTTAAAGAATGTATAATATCTCATCTTGTTATCTTTCGCTTAGTCCACTACCAGGGTTGTAAGGGGGCCCATTGAGGGGAGAACATTATTATTATTATTATTATTATTATTATTATTATGGTTACCAATCCATCCCTGGGCACACTCACACACACAGTATATAGGGCCAATTTAGATAAGCTTATTTTCTTTAAATCCATGTTTTTGAACTGTGGGAAGAAATCAGAGAACCCAGAGAAAAGCAGACATATGTGTAGACAGAAACTTCACCCAGAACGCGATTTGAATCTGAATCCTCAGCACTAAAGAAAGAAACGTGCTAACCACTACGACACCATGCCATAATCTAAAGTATAAAGCATGTTATTGTTTAGGA
The DNA here is from genome assembly GCA_019802435.1 of Corydoras maculifer. NCBI lineage: Eukaryota > Metazoa > Chordata > Actinopteri > Siluriformes > Callichthyidae > Corydoras > Corydoras maculifer. The sequence continues at coordinate 3,685,679 of JAFMOD010000104.1, read as the reverse complement.
TTTTCTTTGTTTACTACACGATTCCATGTGTTCCGTCATAGTTTAAATGGCGTTAGTGTTATTCTACAATTTAGAAATAAATAAGAAAAAACACAGAACAGGAAGCTGCTTTGCTTCCAAATTTAAAGAAAAATATGAATTAAAGCAACAAACATTAGTTACATTATTAAAAGTGACTTGCTGTACTATTAATACTATGTTAAGCTTTTACTGCTTTTAAAGTGTTTTTTTTACATATCTGCCTTTTTCCTCCATTTTTGGAAACCACAGACAATATGACCTCATTAGTAAATTGCAAATAAAGTAATATGCTAAAACCAGGAAGACATGATACTAAATATTAAAGCACAATAAGGTTATTTAGTTCAACAAGGAAAATATAGTTATTTAAAGGTGGCAGGAGAAATGTAATTAATAAATTAATTATATAATTTACTATAACTTACTTTACTATACATAACATGAAATTGTATAATTGTAAATAATGATTAAGCTAAAAGCTGTTGAAGCTAAAAAAAATTTTGAGCATAAATTAAAACCAAATCTTCTGTTTTTATTGTGCATAAATGCCATTCCACGGAGCCCCTATATTCTTAATGAACTAATCACTAGCTTAGAAAATGTCCGTCTGTTTATATCCTTTATTCCGATTGCCCCGCGATGTCATTATGAATGAGACCTAGTAGCTTGCAGAAAATTCAAAACAAATGGTAACCTAGAAACCTGTATCTTTCCTGCCTTTATTCTTGCCGTCATTACAGCATTCAGCATAGTTTCAATTCAATTATTTCTCATACTCTCATTGTGTAGCTTTACTCCCACAGCATTTTCTTAAATATTTGTCACATTTAGCAGCACAGTTTACTTTTATCATCTGTGTGCATGTATTGGACAAAAATCCACCCGAAAAGTACACACTTGGTGTTCAGAGATTAAACAGTTGTAGAAATTTATTTGAGGGTTATTTATTGGCCTATGTAACATCAGGATTTTTTATATTCGGGTTCATTCTGTAAGAGTATTAAAGTGAAGCTGACAGATAAGCAGCTCTTTTGCTTTCATTTCTTTGTGATTTTCTTTGTAAAATTGTTTCTCTCAGTAATAGCCTAATTATTATGTCTAACATAATCATTATGTCTAACATAATAATGGGATAATATGCTAGTGAGGATTTGGATATTTTTCTTAGACACATTAAATTACCATTGGATTTCCTTCTTTACAAATTGGCTTGATAAACCTTGGAGTGTACTGTTTCTCGTTTTAATAAATTTTAATGCTTTATTTAGCAGTTATTTTCACTGCTAATACTTTATACACATTAATAAAACAAGTAGATCCGGTCCTTAAATCTGATTGGCTGAACTGTTGACAATAATGCACACCTCTGACACATTTAAATTAATGTGTGATATACAATACATTATTTCTCCAATGTTTTTATTTTTTTTTATTAAACTGTGTTCTTTAATTTGGCTAATGACCAGTTTATGAACTGTATCGCTTTCAATTAATGCATTTATGAATTATACCTTTTTTATTATAGTGTGTTCATTATACTGTTTTATGAAGCCAAAAGACATTTGAGGTTTACAATAATGCACAACCTCGTGCCCCTTATTGCTTTCATAACAAATAGCATCTGTTTGTCATATGTATGTATAGTGTAGAAAGTAACTCTGAAGTTCTTAAACCTATAATTGTTACAAATACCTGAGGAGCGAACACACCAAAAAGAGGGTACTTTCTCAGATGGTTTTAAGAAATTTGAAAAAATTCTGCAGTATTAAAGACCCTAAGAATGTGTACACTTAATACACAGTATAATATATACTAAATATTCCTCTCGCTTCTAACTATATTGTCTTGAATTCGGCTGGCAGTCATTTCTTTATTAATATATATTTGACCACGCATATCTTTTTAAGTATGTTATCAAACAGGTTTATTAAAGTGTATTTCAAAAAAGATGGTAGAACCAAATTATGGCCAAGTGCGATTAACAGAGAAAGTTATTTAAACCAATGCTACCTATGGAAACCTTTAGAGCACCGCTGTGCGTTTACTTACTATATGTATGTATTACACGCATAAAAGTTGCAAGTTCTTCAGTATGTGTGATACAGCTATGTGGTTTTTGACGCAACCATTTGTGTTATTGCACTGAAGTGGAGGTAAATGGTGAACAACGCTCCGACATGTGTGACTTAGCCAGGCAGAAAGCAGAGCTCAAGCCAGTCCCAGTGCTTCCATAGAGTGAAGAGAAAGAGGGTTAGGGCAATGGAGGATGCAATGCGGGCACGGGTCTTCATGAGTGGAGTGATGAAGTTGGCGGCAGTAGAGACGAAAACAAGCAGCACGGCCATGAGAGCCAGAAGCACGCTGATCAGCTTCCCCAGCAGGGCACGTGCATTGGCGTTTTCGACCCCCTCCAACTGCGCCACCTGTTGCTGCTGCTGCTGCAACTCCAGCTTACTGACTCGTGTCAAACATGATTCCACTGCCTCCTGCAATTCCCCAACACACACATATTTAAATTTCCATTTACAGCATTGAGCTGATGCATCTTATCAAAAGTGACTTACCAAACTCATTGCATTAACAATAATATTTTAAAATATTAAAAAAATTATTTGAATCAATGAAGATTTATTTATTTTTGTAAATTTGGTAGAAAGAACAATTTAAAAATAATAAATGGCATAATAAATATGTGGCATCAAATTCCTCCTCCATCCATATATGATAACAATATCCATCCATTATCTTCCGCTTTATCCTCTATTAGGTTTGCGGGGTGTGTGTGTGTGGGGGGGTTTCCCCATGCCTATCCAGGGGAGAACATCTCGGGCGCAAGGCAGATACACCCAGTTAAGGGCACCAATCTATCGCTGTGCACACTCACTCACACAAACATACTCTATATGGGGCAATATTGAAAATTCAATTGACTTGATCCATGTTTTTGGACTGTGGGAGGAAACCTGGATGAAACCCACGCGGACACGGGGAGAACATGGAAACTCCACCCAGATTGGGATTCGAACCGGGAATCCCTAACCACTAAGCCACCGTGCCAATGATAAATTTTGTAAATTTTACTTACAGTCATTTTTACCTGTTTTAAATGCATGGGCTATCAATCAGAAGATTTTGGGTTCAAATCCCAGTTCCATAGAAGTTACCAATATGGGTCCTTGAGCAAGACCCTATACCTTCATTGCTCCAGGAATGCTGTGTCATCCCTGTGCTCTGACCTTGTTTTGAATAAAAATGTTTGGATAAATTATCGAATTTGTTTTTTGGGTGTGGTAGCTCAGTGGTTTGATTGTTGGGCTGTCAATAAAAAAGGTTGTGGGTTTAAATCCCAGGTCCTCCGAAGTTAACAATGTGGGTCCTCGAGCACGTCCCTTAACACTCAGTGCTCCAGAGGGGCCGTGTCAATCCTGTGTTCTGACCCCAACCATCAAGTTGGGATACATGTAACTCGCTATGGATTAAAGTGTTTGCTAAATGTAGGTGTACCTGAATGTCTCGAGCTCTTTCATAGGACTGGTATGCCACCTTCTCCTCCATACTGGCCAGTTCTTGCTTTAGGTTGCTTAGTTCATTCTGATGGAGTTCACTCAAATCATTCAGCTGCTCTTCGAGGCGCTCAAACCTGCGTAATTACACATACACACACTTTTATATTATATTATATGTTAATAAACTGCCCAGCGATTGATTGGTGCCCTGTCCTGGGTGTATCTGCCCAGCGCCCGAGACGTTCTCCCCTGGATGGGCATGGGGAACCCCGCCGCGACCCTATTCGAGGATAAAGCGGAAGATAATGAATGAATGTTAATAAACTCAGAGCTTTATCAAGCTTAGAATTAACATCTGTACCATAATAAAGCCATTATCCATCCATTCATCCAGTATCTTCCGCTTTATCCTATATTAGGGTCGTGGGGGGTTCCCCATGCCCATCCAGGGGAGAATGTTTCGGGCGCTGGGCAGATACGCCCAGGACAGGGTACCAATCTATCGCTGGGCACACACTCACTCACACAGACACGCACACATCCACACTCTATATGGGGCAATTTGGAGAACTCAATTGACTTAATCCATGTTTTTGGACTGTGGGAGGAAACCCACACGGAAACGGGGAGGCCTTTAACCCTCATTGCTCCAGGGATGCTGTGGCCAACACATTGACCAGGCTTAGTGATTAGTGTGGAATATCAATCTGTAGGTTGTGGGTTCAAATCCCAGGTCCACTGAAGTTACCACTGTGGTTCCTTGAGCAAGGCCTTTAACCCTCATTGCTCCAGGGATGCTGTGGCCAACCCTGTGCTCGCTTTGTAAATAACTTTGGATAAAAGCATCTGCTGAATGACTAGATCTATTTATGAATGTAATGTAGCTTTCTAGAGACCTTAATGACTCCAGTCATACATCCTAATCATACATACCTGTACCTCTCCTCCTGCAGGCACTGGGTCATGTAGGAATAATCATTCTGAAGCTGTGTCTTCATATCTACTATTGCATCCTCCATCTGCACCTGACTGGATTTAATCTCCTGTAGTCTCTCCAGTAGTGAATCCCAAGAACCAGATGTGTGATGGTGGTGATGGTGATGATGATGATGATGTCCATCCAGTCGTGGGCTACCCATGCAGATGGCTCCGCCCCCTCCAGAATTGCTACCGGCACCAGACCCAGAGGTGCCGCTGGAGCACTCATCATCACTGCCATACTTTGGACTAGATACAAGTGTGGCACTGCCACTAAGTGTACGTGGGGGGGTGTCTTCTGCATTACCGGACCCTAATGTGTCCTTCAAGTGGGTAATGTTGTCAGCACTTCCAAATTTATTGCGTATGAGTGCTGAAACCCCACCTCTCACACCTTCAACAACACCCCCTCCAAAACCACTGATGCCAGCTCGGACATTCGCACCGACATCCTTTAAACCCTGCTGCATATCCCGCAAAACGTCTTTGGGTTGACGAGCCAAACCGTTCTGTGGAGAGAGAGAGAAAGAGAAAATTGGGAGAAAAATATTCACCTTACTTTTATTATTTAGGGCAGTGATTCTTAAACAGTGGTAGACATACCACTGGTGTCACACAAAGTAGCACGTGGTGGTACACTAGATAATGGTATAAATATACAATACATTATTTACCCAATGTATTTTATAAACTGCGTTTTGTAATTTGGTCACTAGTATTGGAAGTATTTGGTTTTAGGATTTATTTACTCTGTGATAGACGTTCGTTTTAAAAACTCGACTAGATTACGTCACGAAAGGCCATTTTATTATCGATTTTACTTAAATAAACGCATTTATGAATTAAACTTTGTTTTCTTTTATTAAAGTGTGTTTGTAACTGTTTTAAAAAGCAATAAGTCATTTGAGGTTGAGTAAATCACAGGAAAGAGGTGTAACTGTACTCCACACCAAACACCTCTTTCCTGTAATTTATTCACAATAATGCATGCCCTCTGGTACCTTATTGTTTTGATATGTTATGTTTTGATATGATATGTTTTAAAGGTTGGGGGTTCAAATCCCAGGTCCACTGAATTTACCAATGTGGGTCCTTAACCCTCATTGCTCCAGGGATGTTGTGACTTACCCAGTGCTCACCTTGTAAGTTGCTTTGGATAAAAAGCGTCTGCTAAATGACCAAATGTAAATGTGATATACAGTACACTCACACCTAATTAATGTTTGCCATATGTCGTTCTGTGATGAAAAACCTAGGTGGTACTTGGAAGTTTTGGATTAATAATGTGTGTTTCTTGGCCTAAAAAAGATTGAGAATCAATGATTTAGGGCAACAAACTTCTGGGAAGTTGGTACATGTCTGGCAGACTCTCCATTACCAGTAGTGTAAATTTCCCTATTGTGGGACCAATAACGGCCTATCTTATCTTATCTTATCTTATATGTAAACAATCATACTCACTGTACAATGGTGTCAATTGTTTATATATTGCCATAAATCCTGTTACAAATTGATAAGCAGAAATAGCTGCATAACTTTTATGGTGTTCTAAGTGATCCAGAACAGAAAGCATTTGTTTTAATGATGTAGCGTAATATAACCATCCATCCATTATCTTCCGCTTTATCCTCTATTAGGGCCGCGGAGGGGTTCCCTGTGCCCATCCAGGGGAGAACGTTTCGGGCGCTGGGCAGATAGACCCAGGACAGGGCGCCAATCCATCGCTGGGCACACACTCACTCACACAGACACACTCTATATGGGGCAATTTGGAGAATTCAATAGACTTGATCCATGTTTTTGGACTGTGGGAGGAAACCGGAGAACCCGGAGGAAACCCACATGGACACGGGGAGAACATGGAAATAATATATATTAGATCTATTTACTACTTATTCTTGTGCATTTGATTAGCAACATCTGGCTTCTCATTACTGGTAATGATTGTGAAAGCTGGCACCCATCCATCAATTCATTTATTATCTTCCACTTTATCCTCTACTAGGGATACATATGGGGAGAGCGTTTTGGACTCTGGGTACATACACCCAGAATAGGGTGCCAATCCATCATTGGGCACACACTCATTCACACAGACACACACAATATAGAGGCAATTTATAGCATCCAATTTTCTTAAATGTTTTTGTACAATGGGAGGAAACCGTAGAACACTGAGAAACCCAAACAAACAGAGGGAGAACATAAAAACCAGACCCAGATTGGGATTCGAATCTAGATCCTGTTTTTCCATGACTTTACATACACTGCATTCCAATTCCAGATTAAAAAACCACACACATACCTGCTCGATCTCCTTTAGCTTTTTGTGGTAGTGCTCAAGCTTTTTGTGGAGGTGTGTGATGGTCTGTGCTGACTTTTGATTCTTTTTCTCAAACACATGTTTAATGCGTGTCGCCTGTTGCTTGTCAGCGTTGTGAGCGAGTTTCAAGTACTCGGCTACGTTGTTGTCACGGGCCTCTTGTTCAACACGGATCTGTTCTGTAATCTTCAGGATCTTCTGTTGCAGGTGATCCAGAGCTGCACGAGTTCGCTGCCCTTCACCCAGGCCCTCTCCCTGCCATGTCCCGGGCCCCATACCAAAGCTCGCCCCCTCCACACTGATGTTTCCATCTGAGCCGCCATGTACCACCGAAGGGGGCAGAGGCAGCGTTGACGCCTCACTTTTATCAAGCTATGTAACACACACAGGATCAAATACAGTATCAATTATACACTGATCTACAGCACATTCATAGTCAATAAAGTTTGTTAAATGTTTGTTTAAAATGTTTAAAATATAATGCACATTATGCTTTCACTACAATTCTTAGGTGGTCGATCCAAAAAGCAAATAAAATTTCATCTTTATTACAAAGAGTGTACTGAAACTCACAAATTCACACTTCTGTTTTTTTACCCTTATTTCCACTTGAAAATTTGGAGGAAGTACTACATGTTCTCAAATATTTAAGATATTCTTCTACATCTGCTACAATACAATCCTTGGTAACTGGTATGGATTATGACTAAATCCATAATTTGTAATTATTCATGTGATAGATCACAACTTCTAATCTGAATTAGCACTATGTAAAGAACAGGGACACTCACACTACATAAACTTCACCTAAAATTCACCCCTAAGGTTCTATGGAGATTACAGGGGGGTCACAGGTTTGAGCCAGCCAAGATGTTCCACAATAAATTGTTCTAACCATTCCAATGCTGGACCTTGCTTTGTACTCTGCACTTTGGCACAGTCATGCTGGAACATGGCCAGGCCTTTTTAATGAAGATGTTAGTATAACATTGTTTTATACAGTTGTACAAAATATCAACAGGATTGGTTTTAATGCAATAAAATCAATCCCAATCATTAAACAAACTTTACTTAAAATGTTATAGATGTTTAAATTTGGTTGTAAAATGTCAGACCCATGCAAGTCAGCCATACCAAAAGCACAGATAAATCTACCAAAACATTCCATAACAAATAATATATTATGACAAGATGCAGTACTGTGCATCTTAAAAACTAAAATACAATTTTTGGCCATAATACAGGTATTTACTGTACTTAGGAACATTTTAGATGAGGTCCAAATAATTCTGAAGTGTTTCATCGTGACCTTCTTCAAGTTTTTCAGCTTCCAAGACTGTTACAGTACAGTGGTTAGGGTGTGGGACTATCAATTTGCAGTTCACTAAACTTACCAGTGTGGGCCCTTGAGTAAGGCCCTCATTGCTCCAGGGATGCTGTATCATGACTGACCCTCTGTTCTAATCCCAAGCATCAAGTTGGAAGTTGCTTTGGATAAAACCATCTGCAAAATAAAAAATATTATATATTAAATCCTTATTAAGTTCTTATAAAGCGGATGGTACGTCATGTAAAACTTTAATGCTACTGTATTAGGTATTGACACATAAGCTCTGAAATACTTTGACTATTATTTTGGAAATATATTTTCATGTAACAATCAATTATTTTATTCATTTGGTCATAATTTAATAAGCTATGACTCCCATTTACTTTATAATGCTATGCCTTGGTTTGCAACAATTTTTATGAACATTATCTTTTAGAAAAATTGAAAAACATCCATCCATCCATTATCTTCCACTTTATTTTCTACTAGGATCATGGTGGGGTTCCCCATGCCCATCCAGGGGCGAACGTCTTGGGCGCTGGGCAGATACACCCACGACAGGGCGCCGATCTATCACTGGGCACACACACTCACTCACACAGACATGCACACAAACACACTCTATATGGGGCAATTTTGGAGAATCCAATTGACCTTAATCCATGTTTTTGGACTGTGGGAGGAAACCAGAGAACCCGGAGGAAACCCACGCATACACGGGGAGAACATGGAAACTCCACCCAGATGGGGATTCAAACTGGGAATCCCTAGCGCTGAGAGGCGAACGTGCTAACCACTAAGCCAGCATGGTCTCCTCTCAGCACTGGGGATCCAAGTTCGAATCCCAATCTGGGTTGTCTTACCATGTTCCTCCCACAGTCCAATAACTGTGTGTGTGAGCATGCCCAGGTCCTTAAACATTCTGTCCTAGCTAGGCATGGTCCCCCCCCCCCACCCACACACACAACACAAGTATTTAAGAAGTTTCATGCAAAATTAATTGCAGGAACACAAATTCTCTAGATTTCCTAAACAGTCAAGCACCACTATATAATACATTGTAAAATTATATTTATAATTATATATTTGTGATATTTATATATTATATTTATAGTTAAAATATTCTATATTATATTTATATCTGTAGTTGTATATTATATATATTATATATATATTCATAGTTGTATTTTATTATATTTCACATATCTATACACTGTATTTTTGTGTTTCTATAAAAAAAAAATATCATTTTTTTCTTTAAAATTTAAATTTAGATTATAACTTTAAAATAACAGGGTTTTTATCTCATGTACCACATGTGATATTAATGATAAAATTTTCTTGAATCTTGAAATCTTGAAAATATAATTAAGAATCAATATTAATATATATTTTTCGATAATTTCTAGGTGTAGATGTGTGTATTGTACTGCTAAGTCAATAGGTGAGTAGTGAGAAAAAGATCAATAAAAGGCAACGAGGGAGATAAAAGCAGTGTGTGAGAGCTGCGCAGATGAGTACAGGTTTTTGAAACTAGGTTACACTCATCTCTGAAAACACACACACACACACACACACACACATCTTTTACCTTCTATGACGCACTCAGCCAATCACACGATATTAAACACAACACACAAACACATCGTCCCTCACACACACACACAAACACTCATAAGACACTGATACTGTATCTACACTGGTTATAGTTATAGAAATATAGTTCTGCAGGAGATACGAGGAAAGTGAACAGATTAACAGAAAGAGATGAAAGTTTGGATTGATGGTGGTGTGATGTTGCAGTGGTGCCACATATATGCACACAGAGAATCCTGGGTAATAAACAATGAGAAATGAGCATGAGAGAGACAACGTGATGATGATTATTATGATGATGAAGGTTAGTGTAGGAAACGTTACCATACTATTTAGTCCGGTATTAGCAGGATACAAGCAGCTCTGTTTAGGAGGTCCATCCCTCTCTCTTTTTTTTTCTTTTTTGCTTGCTTTTCTCTCTCTACATCACTCTGGGTCTCTGTCTCTCCATCATACTCTCTCACCCCTCCCTCCTCTTAAACCCCCTTTTGATTTTTTGCACAGTCAAGCTATTTCACTGCAGCCCCACACCGTTTTTACAAATGAGGACCTGGCAACTGCATCCCTTCACAGCCATTGCTTGCTCCTTTTTTTTCTCCCCCTTCTTTTTATCCTCCTTTACTCCTCGGCTTTGTGTCTGTGTTTCTCCACTCACTGTTTGCGGCGTCACAGCAATCTGTCGATCATACTGCGCCTGCTCAAGCACATCTGACGCAGGGAGGGAGGGAGAAATGGCGGGTGAGAGAGAGAGAGCGAGGGGGAGCGAGAGAGAGAGGCAAAAAGAAAGAGGCGCAGGCGCAGCATATCCTCTGGGGATAAAAGAAAAACTGATGCAAGTGAAATATCAAAGTACTGGATCATTGCTGTTACTACTACTATTACTGTTGGGGTTAAACTAATAATAACAATAATACATTAAAATAAGAATAGTAATAATTTTGTGGTGGTTTAGTGGTTAGCATGTTCTCCTCTCAGCACTAGAGATTCCCGGTTGAAATCCCCATCTGGGTGGAGTTTCCATGTTCTCCCTGTGTCCGTGTGGGTTTCTTCCAGATTCTCTGGTTTCCTCCCACAGTCCAAAAACATGGATAAAGTCAATTGAGTTCTCCAAATTGCCCCATATAGTGTATGTATGTGTAAGTGAGTGTGTGCCCAGCGATGGATTGGCGCCCTGTTCTGGGTGTATCTGCCCAGCGCCCGAGACGTTCTCCCCTGGATGGGCATAGGGACCCCCCCCCGCGACCCTAATATAGGATAAAGCAGAAGATAATGGATGGATAGATGGATGGATGGGCGGCCCAATGGCTTAGTGGTTAGCACATTTGCCTCAAGTTTCCATGTTCTCCCTGTGTCCGCGTGAGTTTCCTTCGGGTTCTCCAGTCTCCTTCCACAGTCTAAAAAAACATGGCTCAAGGTCAATTGAATTCTGCAATTTGCCCCATATAGAGTGTGTGTGTGTGTGAGTGAGTGTGTGCCCATCGATAGATTGGCGTCCTGTCCTGGGTGTATCTGCCCAGCGCCCGAGACGTTCTCCCCTGGATGGGCATGGGGAACCCCACCGCGACCCTAATAGAGAATACAGCGGAAGATAATGGATGGATGGATAGATTCTATATGTCATTGAGATTGTAGCTTTAAACAGACAGAAATTAATTTCATATTTTAAATAATATCCATAATTTGACAATCTGTGTGAACTCAAAGTCAAATGTATGTATGATATCATATAAGCTGTCGCTCCCTTTGCCAGGCGTTGTCCCTACGTTTAAGGTTCCTACTCTCACATATACCTTCTTACACTTCAGCCTCTCTCTCATCTGTAAAACATTCTTTCTCCATATATCCTCCTTTACATTTGCCCAACAATATTAAAATTTCGACCAGTATCATTGGCTAACAGTGCATTAGGCGATCATTGACTCATTGTCATGTCCTGACGTTGCCACAGCTTGTAAGGACAAATTTCCAGAGCTAAAGGTGATTGAAAAGGCATCAATTCACTACGTGAAACCATACAAAGCACACAGCATAACAGGAACGCAACATATTGCATCAATAAAGTCTCAAAAACACAATTAAGCTGAGTTCCAACACATGGAAGGGCTTTTAAAATTACAAAATATGATCACATGAAAATACATAGAGCTGCAACATGGTAATGCTGAATTATCACTAAATAAGAATGAGTTAAATTAACACTCATCTGCACCAGATTATACGGGAATACCGGTAACAGCACCAAAGTCCAGTAGAGGGCGCGGAAAACTTAAATATTCATTCATTATCTCCCGCTTTATTCTCTATTAGGGTCGCCGTGGGGTGCCTATGCCCATCCAGGGGAGAACGTCTCGGGCGCTGGGCAGACAGACCCAGGACAGGGCGCCAATCCATCGCTGGGCACACACTCACTCACACAGACACACTCTATATGGGGCAATTTGGAGAACACAATTGACTTGATCCATGTTTTTGGACTGTGGGAGGAAACCGGAGAACCCGGAGGAAACCCACGCGGACACGGGGAGAACATGGAAACTCCACCCAGATGGGGATTCGAACCGGGAATCCCTAGAGCTGAGAGGTGAACGTGCTAACCACTAACCACTAAGCCCCAATTTAAATATTATAAGTAATAACAACAGGGCCCAATAGGGGGTGCTGATGTAACATATATGCCAGTAATACCACCATCGCCCATATTCGATTTGGCACATTTTTGTATACCAGATGCTCTTCCTAAAGCTATCCTTCCTATTTGTCATACTTGGAAATGGGCTTAAGAGTGCACGCGCAATTTCTAGGTCAATCAGTCCAACACATCCATCCGAGTTGTTTGCACACTTGTTACTTTGTTACTAAAATCTAAATAAAAATATTCTCCCCATGTCTGTGTGGGTTTCCACCAGGGATTCTCACAGTCCAAACACATGGATTTAAGGTAAATTGAATGCTCTAAATTGCCCCATATAGTGTGTTTGTGTGAGTGAGTGTGCCCAGTGATCTACCCAGCACCCAAAATGTTCTCTCCTGGATGGCATGGGGAACCCCTTGCAACCCTAGTAGAGGATTAATGGTAGATATTTTTAAAAATGTAGAATATGATCTGCTATATATAACAGAATAAAACAGATCCACCCAGTAAGTTTTGTGTTTGTGTTATTAGACAATTGTCATCACCATTAACAAAACGGTTTTAAATAAAAAAATTAACAAAATATATTGATGCCAGGTGAAGAAACATAAAAAAGTATAAACACACTTAACGCTATGCTAATATATATATATATATATATATATATATATATATATATATTTTTTTTACATATAATCACCTCCTCATGTAACAGTATTATTCATTCATTCATTCATTCATTCTCTTCCGCTTTATCCTCTATTAGGGTCGCGGTGGGGTTCCCCATGCCCATCCAGGGGAGAACGTCTCGGGCGCTGGGCAGATAGACCCAGGACAGGGCGCCAATCCATCGCTGGGCATAACAGTATTATGTTTTTAGTTTTGTGTTTTTCCTGCCCGCCCCCCCCTCCACAAAGATCACTAGAAGACCAGGTACAAATACTTTCATTTTATTACATACATTTATGCAACAATAATCAGACAATAAATAAATAAAGACAAATCTGTAGACACACAGAGATAAGTGCAATGGCCATATGGACAGTTACAGAAAACATTTACACTGTTACAGTTTATATAATAAACACGACCTGATTATCAATGTACTATAATAGTTTCAGCAAATATTGATAAAGGTAGATAAAACTACCTGAATGGAAACAAAGTTGGAAAATACTATAAAAACAACACTACTGATCAAGATATAAAATGTATATAAATTGAGCTTCACCAGTAGCCCTGAATACATTATTTAACATTTCATCATGTGCAATAAAGCAGTTTGTGTTTTTTAAAGCTTACTGGAAATTAATTCATTTTACTAACAAAGGACTCAATGTGCTAAAAACTTTCTGACACATGAAATTTTATGTGTTCTTATAGCCAACTCACAAATTATTCCTATACAATTTCTATATAGAGGTAATGCACATAACATCACAGAATAATACACCATGTGGTACAAAGACTAACTTATCAGTTTAGCTGCTTTGCCATATGTACTTTAGTTAACAGGTTAAGGCTTCAGTGTCTGAATGCTAAACTTTATTTTTTTTTTTAACATAATCTTTGAAAGAAACAGCCCACAAACTTGTTCATTGGTGGCAACCTAATTACTCTAATTACGATTTGACACTATCAAGTCCAACTGCCTTTGGAGCGACATTAGACAGCCATTTGTTTTTATGACTGGCTGCAGTTTATCCAAATGAAACTGTGGTATTGGTATTTTGGTATTTGGGACAATGAGATTAAGATGTCAGTGCATAATCCTCTCTACATACAGGCACATACATGTGCCAACAAATGAAGTCATTACAAATTACAGACAGTTTTATTCTATTACACAAAGCATGAGAGCCATGTTTATAAAATGTGCATTCATTATTGAATAATACTTCAGAAGATATTGGAAATTGTAATAACCAAAAATGCCCGTTGTATTATTAAAACTGGCACATGCCGAATGCAATTTCTGAAATATAAAAATTTCAATAGGTTTAAAACAATTTGGGAAACAGGAAATACATTTAAAAAAATGTCTGAATGTCTGTATATGAAGGTACAAAGGTATATTGTCAAATATAGAGAATATCTATATTATTGACTCAGCATACTATGTATAAACCCTTGAACAAGTTAGAACTGACCTGACCAGTTAGAGCAAAACTTAATAATGCTGAGGTGCAAGGTAATTGGTACTGCACTAGGGCCATACTGACACGACCCATCGTGACCACCGGTGTGAATACGCCCTTTATACTCAACACGACCAGAAAAAAAAAAACTTGTGCTCTACAAAAAGGCTCCCATCTGCCAGAGCTGGATTGGCAATGGGCGTCAGTGTAATTTATCATATCAATGGCATTAAAGATTTGTTGACAGAAATCCCATCCCTCGATATCAGTAAAACTAAAACAAACAAGTAAATTATAATTACTTACTATTAAATTGCCAAATATATTCAATGTCATATTACCAATGTTCGATGTGTAAACCAAATGGATACTAAATGGAACTTTTTAATAAATTTTACAGTTAAATATGACTTCACCAAAAAAAATGCTTTAAGAAGCATGGTGCTAGAAGCTAAATGTCCCAAATGAACCCGAAAGTGCATAAAATGTTATAATTCTGTAATATGTACCTAACTGCAAGTACAATAAAGCTTAAAACAAAATGTTCTCTCATTTCTAAGTTGCTTTGCATAAAAGCGTCTGCTAAATGACTAAATGTAAATGAGAGATGTGTTAACCTTTTTGTATAGTGTATTTTGTACTGTAGAGGACACTATTAAAATGTAGGATCGAAAAAAATGTTGTAGTAGTAATCAAAGCAGCAATAATTAAACGAACATTAGTAATTAAAGCAAAAGCATCGGTATTAAAGAATATAACCAACTGGAATGTTGGAACTGTATAACAAATTCAACATTATGTATAGAGGGTGGTATGTTGTTGTTGTAAAAAATGTGTATATAAAAGCATATATAACAATGGCTTTACATAGAGTACTTAAATTTGCTGCCACCTCACAATAGCGTGTGTAATTACTTGCATGTCCATAGTGTTGTATTTTCATCACTACACTCCGAAAAATAAAAACAAAAAGCAAAATCTAAATTTATCCATATTTTTACAGATATCTTTGAAATGTGCATTTACACTGTGTGCAGGATGATTTAGTTCCTGAGTATAGCCAGAAGGTCTTTACTCACTGGCCCGATTTCCGCACAGTAGCCACCACTCGTCTTTTCGCCTGGTAAAAATCTGAGCATAAAAGAAAAAATAATTATAATAGTAAATAAATTTTACAAATAACACTGATATTGAAATAAAATGTTAAACAGACATTGCAGGTAATATAATATACATTTGTGTCTCCTCTCCTTTATTTCTTCTGTCCTTTCATATAATTTCTCATACGCAACTGTCCATGTTCCAAAAATAGTACTGTGGTTACTACCTTTATCTTTTATAATGTTTGCTCATATCTAATATAACTGAAAACACATATTATTCTGTGAAAAAGATTATCACACAATATTATACTTTACACTAAACATTTTAAAACAATCTCCATTAATGTGGTGCTGCTATAAGACTCTTTCTGTCAAGAAGTCTTCCACATGATTTGTCTTTGTTTGAAGAAACCAGTGCAACCCCACACTGACACTAGATTGCAAAGGCAAGTGATCAACAATATCAAAGATATTTAATTAAGTTAGTGAGGCTTAGCAGTTTCCCAACCATAGTATATAAATTCAACTTTAGCTTTATGAACACATACAGCACCACAGTCAGGGAGGAACTTTAATTTAATTTTAAAGTTAAAATTTAAATTTTTAAAACTTTAATTTGACTCTTTTACAAACTACAGTTACAAAATTGGAAGTAAAAACCCTTTTATGTGCAATAGCATTAACACTGCCTTTTAGTAAAACGTTATGTTTATAATAAATTTATGTTCAGTAATAAAAGGGGTGTTTAAAAAATTGTTAAAGACTACAACAAACCAGTAGTGAGTGGGCACTGGGCAGTACCTGTAATATTGGTCTGTTTTCTTTTTAGCATGTGTCGTTTTTCAGGGGTTTTCTCCTCACGTTGGAAGTCATGGAGACATCTCTTAGGTGTCTTAGGAACGTTTTCCTTCCCCAATGTCAACTTTATACCTTGTTGATGTGGCTCCACCTTCTTTGTGCCGTCCCTGTACAGGGTGGGTACCCAAGAACCAGAGATCTCCGCCCACTCATAATCTCCACCTTGCAATGGTTTATCATTTAAGAAGTCAAAGCTCCAGCGCAGAGAAGCTTCTTGAAGATCTTTCTTCATCAAAAGGACGTAGTCCTGCTGCAACTGGTCCCGATCCACTGGGCCGAACAGAATCCGTCGAGCAGCACCTCTGCTGCAATTTTCACCAGCACCACTGGACAAAGCCCTCAACACTCTCTCTTTCAGAGACATGGTCCTAACACACTACACAGAAACGCATAAAGAAACACAATTTTCTAATCAGACAATTTTATGTTCAACACATTCATTTCAGTTTGCATAATTTCTTTATTAAAGAAGAAGCTGCATCTAATTTACTGTCAGTATATATATATATATATATATATATATATATATATATATATATATATACATACATACATACATACATACATACATACATACTGACAGTAAATTAGAGGCTGGATCTTCTTTAATAAAGAAATTATGCAAACTGTAATTCTCATAAATATCTGTTTTAACCCCCTTTCTTAAAACAAACATACGGTTTATTGTTTTAAACATTTGTTAACATTTTTAAAATAAAGCATTTCCCTAAAGCATCAAGGTATCTTAAACGCGATTAAATCAAATATTTTGAAGAATGACAAAATTGATATACGAATCCTAATGTAAGGCATAAAGAGGCTCACCATGCAGCTCGATGTCAGTGATCGTTCTAAGACACAGCTGGGCATTTAAAGCGTTTTAAAAGAGGGTGTGTTTGCATGGTCTTGGTGTCTTGTCCGGGCAAAACAACGTTAACATGTAGGGGCATGTTTCTCTGTATGCAATAACCTAGTATAACCACAAGGGAGCGACATATACACAATCCGAATGACAAGTACCCTGCAGAAAACCCTGCTTCTCAAAAGGGTCATTAGTTTAACACATACTCTACTTTCCCCCCAAAAAATAAACACATCCATTATAAGAATCTGTATTTGCCAACATGTGCAACCTGTGTAGCTAATACATTCTAACCAACTGCCCTAGAATTACATACAAATAACAGCAGGTTAAAAGAATGATGGCCTTTAGAATTTGAAAACTGTAAAGGCAGGTATATATTTTCATAAAATAATGTTCAAATGTGATTCATAATTAATTTTATTCATTTTATTGAATTAAAAAAAAATTCATTTGTGCAAAGCATTAAAACTGACTTTTAGAGTTTCAGAACACACCAATATTCAAAGATAATGTTTACACATTTCAAGTCCAGTAAACAGATTAAAATAGTACAAAGGAACAAATGTTCAATGATATTGAAATTTGAAAGATTTGATGCATCACACAGGATTTTTGTAACCTGTTGAGAAGGTAAAATGATGGTTCTAGAGTGTGTGACGCTAACTGTAAGACAGTGACAGGAAGAATCTAAGCTGATTTGCTTAAATCTAGTTGTTCACTTGCTGATGACTGACACGCTGGTTCAAAAGGGCTAGCACAGAATTTTGAATCTCTATGCAATGCCCTCTAATCTGACCCAAAACATAGTTTCAGGTTCTATCAGAAAGACAAAAACAGGTTGGCAGGCTTCTCAGAATGAAATGACCTTGTGTTCAGACTGGAACCCTACTAAGCTTTTTAAAAGGAAATAGACATCTGAAAAAGTAAAGCAACCTACAAGTGCAGCACATTTGAGAAAATTTCTTCAACAAAGCTGAATTTTTAAAACAATATCAGTAATAAATTGCAGAAGAAATGTCTCCACTGCGTTTAGCTGATATATCTAAGCTGGAACTCAAGTCCAAAATGTATATTTAATTTTGTTAATTATAGTTATCCGATGTTATTTTTTATTGGAAGTTGTTTATTTGTTCCATGCTTTATCTTTGAAGTACATCTGAGACTTTGATCTGTGTAAATATGAATAATAACTGTATTTTTTGTATATTGCCAAATTAAAGCATGCTTAAAAAGATGGTAAAATGGTGAGGCTGATATTTTCTCTTCTTGCCTTTTTATATATAACAGTCATGCACATAGATGTGCTTAAGAAAACAACACACAAATAAATAAAAAAAATAATGTTCAAGCACTTTTGTGTCTCATTCACAACAACAAAAAAAAAGATTTAATCCATACACGCATATAACGCACACATAAAATTCATTCATTATCTTCCGCTTTATCCTATATTTGGGTTGCGGGGGGTTCCTCATGCCCATCCAGGGGAGAACGTTTCGGGCGCTGGGCAGATAGACCCAGGAAAGAGCGCCAATCTATCACTGGGTACACACTCACACACACAGACACAAACAGACTCTACATGGGGCATTTTGGAGAACTCAATTGACCTTGATCCATGTTTTTGGACTGTGGGAGGAAACCGGACAACCCGGAGGAAAACCACGCGGACACGGGGAGAACATGGAAACTCCACCCAGATGGGGATTCAAGCCGGGAATCCCTAGTGCTGAGAGGCGAACGGGCTAACCACTAAGCCACCGTGCTGCCACCACACATAATATAAATAAATAAATAATAATAGAATTAGTTAAATAATGATAACTAAACTTTAATACAGTAAACTATTCATATATGCATACAATGCATACAAAATACAACATGCACAAAGATGTCTGGCATCCCAAAACCTTTTTAGTTCAGAACAGAATAATGCTTTTATCACTTGTGGCCAGTTTACTTTAGTTGTAATTTGTAATGTAATGAAATGTAAAATCTGAATGCTACACGTGAATTTGTGTGTCTGTCGTGTGACGATATGACGACATGGCCGCTGATTGGTTCCTTCACCCCTCGTGTCACAGAGCGGGTTATGCGGTTTAGAAAACTCTTGAATGAATGAACATATAACAGAATACGCCAAACCTGTCCAAACTGTCGTTTAAACAGCTCTTTGTGTTAGTCATGTTTTTACATTTTAACTAATATAATAGTTTTAGAAGGCATTTTATATAAAATAACAATAGAGCGTAAACAAAACTGAGAAATGTGTAACTTACCTGTACAGCCGCTTGTTTTTTATTTATTTTTATTTTTTAAAGTTAATTTCTCTAGATAAAGTTTTTGAGAAGCAACGCCGTCAGTCCGAGTAACCTGCTCGCTGTCGAAGTCAGTTCATAAGACTGAACGCAGTGAAGAACCTGCTGAACTGTAACTCTCTCTCTCTCTCTCTCTCTCTCGCTCACGGGGCTGTCTGTCAGAGGCGCACGTGCTCCGATGAGAGTAAACACACGTGCCTCTTTTCCTAAACGCGCTCTGATTGGAGAATGCTTTCCCGAGCGCGCTTAAGCCCATCCCAATCCGCACTACGCATGCGCGTTCCTTCCATGTGAGTTGGACATCACATTGCCGGATTTTCTGTCCAGACATTCCTTTGCAGCCCCACTCCCTCTCAAGCGTTCTATTAAAAACTGACCCATTTTCGCCTTCCTGAGATTGATTAATAAATAATCAGCTGTAGCAGGAGCTGTATGATCAGATTTTTGTTTGTGCTTAATAACAATGTTGTGTGAGTACAAATTAACTGGTTGTTGCTTTAATATTTTTAATTGTCTTTCAAAAACAGGGTGGTGTGTTGGTTCAGCAGTTAGTGCTCTGAGTCTGAGTGTTATTCATTCATTCATTATCTCCCGCTTAATCCTCTATTAGGGTCGCGGTGGGGTTCCCAATGCCCATCCAGGGGGGAACGTCTTGGGCGCTGGGCAGATACACCCAGGACAGGGTGCCAATCCATCGCTGGGCACACACTCACTCACACAGACACACTCTATATGGGGCAATTTTGAGAACTTAATTGACTTGATTCTTAAAAATTGCCCCATTCAGAGTGTGTGCCCAGTGATGGATTGGCGCCCTGTCCTGGGCCTATCTGCCCAGCGCCCGAGACGCTCTCCCCTGGATGGGCATGGGGAACCCCACCGCGACCCTAATAGAGGATAAGCGGGAGATAATGAATGAATGAATGAATAATTGACTTGATCCATGGAGGAAACCGGAGAAACTGGAGGAAACCCACGCAGACACGGGGAGAACATGGAAACCCCACCCAGATGGGTGAATCCACCCGAACCAGGAATCCCTAGCGCTGAGAGGCGAACGTGCTAACCACTAAGCTACAGTGCCGCCTGAGTGTTATTTATTCATTCATTTCTTCATGATCTTCTGCTTAACCCACTGCTCGTGTGTGTGTGTGGGGGGGGTTCCCATTCCCATCCAGGGTTGCTTTTTCGGGTGCTGGGCTGACACACCCAGGACAGGGCACCAATAAGTGTTCACACACTCACTTACACAAACACACACTATATGGGGCAATCCAGAGCGTTCCATTTACCTTGACGTCATATCTGAGCACGGTAGCTCAGTGGTTAGGGTGTTGGGCTATCAATCTGAAGGTTAGTGGCTCAAATCACAGGTCTACTGAAGTTACCAATGTGGGTCATTGAGCAAGACCCTTAACCCTCATTGCTCCAGGGATGTTGTGATTAACCCTGTGCTCACCTTGTAAGTCGCTTTGGATAAAAGTGTCTGCTAAATGACCAAATGTAAATGCGCCAATCTATCACTGGTGGCTTAGTGGTTAGCACATTCGCCTCTCAGCGCTAGAGATTCCCGGTTCGAATCCCCATCTGGGTGGAGTTTCCATGTTCTCCCCGTGTCTGCGTGGGTTTCCTCCGGGTTCTCCGGTTTCCTCCCACAGTCCAAAAAACATGGTTTAAGTTAATTGAATTCTCAAAAATTGCCCCATTTAGAGTGTGTCTGTGTGAATGAGTGTGTGCCCAGCGATGGATTGGCGCCCTGTCCTGGGTCTATCTGCCCAGCGCCCAAAACGTTCTCCCCTGGATGGGCATGGGGAACCCCACCGCGACCCTAATAGAGGATAAGCGGGAGATAATGAATGAATGAATGAATATCCAGCAATAGATTGGCGCCCCGTCCTGGGTGTATCTGCCTGAAATGTTCTCCCCTGGATGGGCATAGGGAACCCCCCTGCGACCCTAATATAGCAAAACAAAGCAGAAGATAATAAATGAATGAATATAAATAATAATAATAATAATAATAATAGGCGGCACGGTGGCTTAGTGGTTAGCACGTTCGCCTCTCAGCGCTAGAGATTCCCGGTTCGAATCCCCATCTGGGTGGAGTTTCCATGTTCTCCCCTTGTCCGCGTGGGTTTCCTCCGGGTTCTCTGGTTTCCTCCCACAGTCCAAAAACGTCCAAGTCCAAGTCCAACAGTCCAAGTTAATTGAGTTCTCCAAAATTGCCCCATGTAGAGTGTGTTTGAGTGAGTGAGTGTGTGCCCAGCGATGGATTGGCGCCCTGTCCTGGGTCTATCTGCCCAGCGCCAGACGTTCTCCCCTGGATGGGCATGGGGAACCCCACCGCGACCCTAATAGAGGATAAAGCGGGTGATAATGAATGAATGAATGAAGGAATAATAATAATAATAATCATTATTATTATTATTATTGTTATTATTATTATTATTATTATATTGTACAATTATGCTGATTACTTACGAAAGCCTATGTTTACGTAATCTATCGTTTAACGTTTGTGTATTATTAACATTTCGTGGACTGACTGTACTGCGGGAAACTGACGAAATTGAGGCGTGGGCCGCGCGATTACAGAAAACTGTTGTCATCATCGCTCCTTGACGCGGGAAACCCTTCTGAAACCCCGCCCACAATGAAACCCCACCCACTCTGAATCTGTGTGGACCAGGCGGGAGTGATGTCACAGACGCACTGAATCACAGCGCGGGAAAAGTTCTGCTTTCCGCGGACGGAACGTTCCATATGTAAACTCACGTGGAGGGAAAGGCAGTCCGACGCCACGTGACTGCTCAAAGAACGTGCGCCTCTTGGCTCACAGGACTGAACGGTCTGTTATAACACAGCACCAAGTACCTGAAGTTTCTACTACTTTTAATAACAGAGACTACACTAAATCCAACATGTACCAACACAATGAAAATTACAGTTACAGTAGTCATTCATTCATTCATTCATTCATTATCTCCCGCTTATCCTCTATTAGGGTCGCGGTGGGGGTCCCCATGCCCCCGGAGAACATCTCAGGGAGAACATCTCGGGTGCTGGGCAGATAGACCCAGGACAGGGCGCCAATCTATCGCTGGGCACACACTCACTCACACAGACACACTCTAAACGGGGCAATTTTTTTGAGAATTCAATTACCTTGATCCATGTTTTTGGACTGTGGGAGGAAACCGGAGAACCCGGAGGAAACCCACGCAGACACGGGGAGAACATGGAAACTCCACCCAGATGGGGATTCGAACCGGGAATCCCTAGCGCTGAGAGGCGAACGTGCTAACCACTAAGCCACCGTGCCGCCCTCAGTTACAGTAGTGTTCAGAAAAATTGCAATTTGAAATCATTGACATGATTTTTTTTATTAATTAACCTCATCCATTATCTTCCGCTTTATCCTATATTACGGTAGCAGGGGGGGGGGGGTGTTCCCCATGCCCATCCAATCAGAATATTTCTATCGCTGGGCACACACACTCTATATGGGCCGATTTGGAGAATTCATTTGATCTTGATCCATGTTTTTGGACTGTGGGTGGAAACCGGCGAACCCGGAAGAAACCCACGCAGACACTGGGAGAACATGGAAACTCTACCCAGATGGGCATCCAGATGGGAACCGGGAATCCCTAGCGCTGAGAGGCAAACACGCTAACCACTAAGCCACCGTGCCGTTTTATTACTTAACCTAATTAAGTTAATATTTTGGCTTAGTGGTTAGCACGTTTGCTTCTCAGCGCTAGGGATTTCCAGTTTAAATCCTAACCTAGGTGACGTTTCCATGTTTTCCCTGTGTAATCGTGGGTTTCCTCTGGGTTGCCCCATATATAGTGTGTTTGCGTGTGTGTCTGTGCACAGTGATAGTGGCGCCCTGTTCTAGGTTTATCTGCCCAGTGTCTGAAACGTTCTCCCCTGGATAGGTATGGGGAACTCCCCCATGATCCTGATAGAGGACTAAGCAGAAGATAATGGATGGGTAGAAGTTAATATTTTGCTCAAACACCGTTTTGAATTTATTTATTTCAGTATTCAGTTTTTTTAGGGAAAAATCCACCGTCTTCACTTGGCAATCTTTGCCCACTCGTCCTTACAACATCATCCTATTCCAATCTCAAATATTGTGATTGAATCAGGCCTCTACAACTGATTCAATACTCTGCTCTGTGTTCAACCAGTCCAAGTGAACATGTGACTTCACTACTCCTCTCTTTCTATTGGCTCCCTGCAGCTCACTGCTAAAACCACTGACTCTGACCTACAGAACAATCTCTGCATCTGCCCCCTTTCACCTTTAACCTTCCCACATACACTCTGATTCACTTCACTCTAGTGATGAATGTCGCCTGGTGCTTCAACCTCAATGTGTTGTTAATTCTCACTCCGTATTGTTCATCACTGCTAAATGGTGGAACCATCTTTCCAACTCTGTCCATAAAGCTGAGTCACTTAGCATCTTTAAGAAACATCTCAAAAAACATTTCTTCCACAAGCACTTGCTATGCAAGAAGCCAGATTTGATAATGATGAGGTTGAGTATACAGTTGATTATACAGCTACAATGTACCTGTTTTTTTCCTTTAACTACTGATTGTGTCGTTCTCTCATTTGTAAGTCACTTTAGGTAACAGCATCTGCTAAGGAACTTAATGTAAATGTAATTATGCTGACACCTCTCAGGTCACTTACAGATTTTCAGGTGCAGTTAGATCTGGCTCAGGCAGGGCCAGGCAGAAACTCTTCAGTTGCAGCCAATAAATTCCTAATCATTAGCATAGCACTATAGAAGATACTTAATTTTGTGCCATAATAAATATTAGAAGCTATACTTAACCAAAATTCAAATTTTAGCTAAAAAGAAGCCTGTCAAACCGATGCCCTAAAGTTTTTCTTGTGCTGAGCACAAGCAAAGTTCAGGTTTGGCTTCAGTAGACCATGGGGCATTTTCCTACATGCTTAAAGTAGCCTTTTTTTTTGTTTTTTTGCAGCTGTCTTCGGCCTTAAACGTTTGTCTTTGTATGAAAGATTAATACATGTTGGTAACTGTAGTGGCACAGTTCATCTATTTGTTGTGAGCCGTCTTTATTGTGTGTTTCATTATATAATTTTTCATCCCCGTGACTCACATGTTTCAGCAGTGAGATCCACTTTAGTCACTTTGACATTGTACTATTTAACTTACTCTTGATTAATTTTGAACCACATATTTCAGTGTTTTAAGGTAGTTCTAATTGATTAAAACAGATTATATTTACATTTAGCAGACACTTTTATAATGTAATGATACAAGTCCAAATAATGTAGGTCTTAACCCCTATTTATTAGATTTTTGTACCATGTGCACTTAAAGCGGAACCGGTGATACAGATTAATATAGGCTTAATATAAAGTGACGATGCGGGCTTTATTACGTTTTCTTTTTATTAACCATTTGTTCCAAGAACAATTATCCTGGTTACGTGCTCCCTCTGCTGGTCAACAGTAAACATGTCTGCAATGAACGGTGAAATGGCTGTGGTGGGATTCCCGAGAACAAAAGCTGTTCACCGTCGCAAGTTCCATCCATCCATTATCTTCCGCGTTATCCTCTATTAGGGTTTCCCCATGCCCATCCTGGGGAAAATGTCTTAGGTACTGGGCAGATACACCCAGGACAGGGCGCCAATCTATCACTGGGCACACACTCACAAACACACTATATGGGGCCATTTTTTGGTGAATTCAATTGACCTTGATCCATGTTTTTGAACTGTGGTAGGAAACCGGAGAACCCGGAGGAAACTCACGCAGACAACATGGAAACTCCACCAAGATTGGGATTTGAACCGGGAATCCCTAGTGCTGAGAGGAGTACGTGCTAAACACTAAGCCGTGCCACCCGTCACAAGTAAGCGTTCATAACTAAAACTGAGATAACATGTAACAGATCTTGTATGCATGTTAAACATAATAAAGCAACACATCCTGGAACAAGTTTAATGTTCAATGAACTTTACAAACAGTACAAATACTAAAAGAAAAATACATACAAGGCATGGAAAAAAATATATATAATCGTAGTCACATCATCATAGTGCCAACTACATCAGATTCTCACCTGAAGCATTACATGTTTGAGATAATGGTTTTACGGCACCAGAAAACCCAACTTAATTTCCTAATGTTTGAAGGAAAACAGTTAGAAGGGGCAGTGACTATAAAATGTGACATTTTATATACATTTCATGCACAACCAGGTGGAAAAAAAAGTATATTTTTTAAAATGATGTGATGGAATGATAAATGGACACTAGTACTAGAAAACACACTGGGGCAAAACTGCTCTAAAATATTTTGTATATAAAACAAAAAAAAATGAAAAAGCACTAATGAAACAGGATGATCGAGCCAGAGTCCATTATGCCAGAGTTTAAAAGGTGATTAAATTATCACCTCGTATATTATCCAAGAACGAGACTTGTCAATTCTCACTTTCTGTCTGTTGATCTGGAACGACTGTTTGGGAAAAAAAAGAAAGTAAGATTGATACGGGGTAGAAACAACAAGAAATTGAGAGTAAGTTAAGTTCATGTAGTTTACAGTGTGTGTACATATAAACTTGTTTGTACATTTTTCCACTGACAGTATTATAAATACTCTGAGATAAATGGAAATGAAACATCAGGAAATGAACTACAAATGTCTAAAAGTATTGAGACACCTGCACATTATACTTACGAGCGCCCACCCCATTTGCAATGCAGTTCTCACTTTTATCCAAGGTTTTTTTTTACAGAATTATGAAGTGTCTGCAGGACTTTTTGCTTATTCACCCAATAGAGTGTTTGTTAGGTCAGACACTTTCTAATGCGTAAGAAAGTTTGTTGACCACTGTTTCTGTAATACAGTTGTAAACAAACAGAAAGTAAAGTTTAAAAATAAAGTGTGTACCTCCGAGATCTGGAGAATGAGCGAGATGGTTTGTGGTTCCGATCCCGAGACAAAGACCTCTCCCTCCTGCGATCGCGTGAGAGAGATCTATATACATAAAAAGCAAATGTTATAAAACCAGGCTAATGAATTATACAATTATTTACTTAGTGTCCTCACCTGTATACAGTTTAATACAATTAACATTTATGTGGAAAGAGTTTGTGTGGAATCTGTTACATTTTTTAAAGATATTAACTATAGTTTATGAACTTGTGTTTGTGAGAAGTTTGTGCATACATACTGCCATAGTAACAAGAAATGTAAAATGTCACTGTATAGGTGCAGTTAAATTTGATACATTTTATTAGCCCTACATTTAACCTCTTGCTTTTAGTAAACATTGATATAAAAGGTATGTTTCTGATCCATATGGCATTTAAATATAGTATAAGTGTAAATGTGGTTAAGCACTGTACCTGCTGCGGCTACGGCTGAAGCTCCTTCTACGGGGAGATCTAAGGAGAAATGTGGCAACAAGCAGATGTAATGAGGTATGTGGCAAAAACAGAGCCAGAATCAGCACTAGTCCTAATAGACACTAATGCACCCAATGGTGTGTGTGTGAAGTTCATCTTATACAAAAGTTAAGATTGGAAATCAAACATTTAATTTAAAAAGCAACCTGTGCAGCAAATTACTGACAGAAATGTAATATTAATAAAGAATATTTACAGATGAATGTCAACAACGCTCAAACTGTGAAAATGATGAAACCTGTTAAGTTTAAAAGGAGAACACTACATGGTGCAGCTTTATTGTCTTACAGGAACGGCAAGCATTCTCCTTTTAAATGGCACATCATAGCAGCCCTTTCAGGTTTTAGAGGAAAAGACAAGGAAAGAAAAAAGGCAACCTGCATTTCTCTTCACTGTGCACAACTGAATTCAGCATCAAACTGTATGAAGCAGGAAAAACTTACTAGTCTTTTGGTTTTCAACAAGCTAGAAATGGCGAAGGGGCAGCAGACTGGCGGCCATGAAAGGGCTGCAGCGGATTTTTCCTGCTTTTATTGTTGCTGCTGCTTTGCAGTGTAGACTTTTGGAAACGTAAAACTCGCTGACTGCTGATTGGTCGGGAGAATGTGAGATGGGCCGTTGCTGATTGGGTGTTAAGGTTGGAGAAGGAGAAGGTAGAGGAGGAGCTGAGAACCGCATGCTCAGGAGCCAATGGGCTGGTGAGACCTGACGGTTGGTCGTGCCTGGGTCATGTGACACGAAACAGAGCCAGCTGACTGGGGCACGCTGGTCACGTGATGCTGAAAGAGGGTTTAGTTGACTGACTCAGAGGTTGCTGAGAAGGAGGCATGGTGGTGACTCTGCAACGGGGTTCATTTTTATTAATATAGAGATGATAAAGGGAAAGAAAATAAAATAAGCCTTCATTAAATTAAACAAAAGATTACATTTCAATCACTGCTTACCCCTCCCACTTTTTCATAAAACTAGAATAATCCCTCTAGTCTGAAAAAGCAAGGCAAATACTTAAAATGGCACGTAAGGCTCAATATAAATTTAAGTTACAGTGGTGTTACAAAAGTTAACTTGTTCTATGTAAATACCCATTACAAGTGCACCTGTTTTTTTTTAAATTCTAAAACAAAGATGAAAAGTTTTTTTGCATGCCCTCTGAGTCCCAGTTGTTTTAAAGTGAAAGAACTGGATGAGCTCAAAAAGCAGTAGCCTTTACACTGGGGAGGAATAGGGCAAAAGATTTATTAGCCATTTCACAAATTGCACATCACGGGTGTAGGAGGGTGGCATACCTTCTGCGGGGTGGTGGGCTCCGACGACGATAATCATCTCTTGGCCGTCTGCTCCAAGATGGGAGTGGACCACGGTTTCGAGAACGCTTTTCTCCGTTAGACAGCTCTACCCTTACACGGCACCCACACAGGGTCCTGGAAAACGTGTTTAGTACACTTTTAAAAATTTTCCAAGTACAAATTGTATTTCCAGTAACTTGGGGTATGGTTAAAAAATTCATTAAAACTGATATCTTTTCGACTATAAGAAAAAATGAACTATAAACAAATGTAGAAAAAAAAGGTTGCAACAGAGGTTAAATAAAACTGAAATGGCTATATGGCTAAAGGTTTCAGAATTAAGCAGTTAAACTGATAACAGGTGAGGTTATCAAGATGCAAGTTTAAAAGAAGAATTTACCAAAGATTTAATCTTTGTTTGTTTGACGCCACACAGTCAGGTTATGTATGAGGCAGAGCAGTTAAAAGTTTTTCAGTTTTGATCAAGTCTCTATATTTGGTACGTAATCCTTGTAAGCAAGACTACGTCATGGTTTTTAGTGTAGGGAAACAAGTTTTTGACATGTCATTTGCAGATCCTAATTTTAAGAAAAGGTTTGGGCAAACTGGGGAAAACCTATCAAGACTTCAGATGAAACAGTAACAATTAATTTGCCTAGGAAAA
The DNA here is from genome assembly GCA_019802435.1 of Corydoras maculifer. Classification (NCBI taxonomy): domain Eukaryota; kingdom Metazoa; phylum Chordata; class Actinopteri; order Siluriformes; family Callichthyidae; genus Corydoras; species Corydoras maculifer. The sequence continues at coordinate 3,656,595 of JAFMOD010000104.1, read as the reverse complement.
TAAATATATTAAAAAAGACAAAACAATGGGTTTTAGGATTTTACACAACATGAGTTCCCTGGACATAACATTACCACTAGAAACTTTATGACTGATTGGTTTGTTGTAATCATTTACTGACATTTTAGCACATGTCTGGCTATATCTATTGCATACACTTGTTTGTATTTAGGGGCAAAGAATTTTGCCTCAATAAATAATTAAAGTCGTCTGATTATAATGTTTGTCAATTGTTTTTATTAGTTGGTCAGTTAATTATGATGTGTTTCATTGATAGTGGTATTTTACATGGTTTGCTATTATTTAGTAAATATCTGTTCTATTTGAATGTACAATGTGACATCTTAATTATATGGTTTGGTCCAGATGGTTAGAGAGGATATGGGTATTTCTTCTAGTTTACAACTGGTAATTAATGACGATTGATGTCCCATTACTCTCGGAATTTGATTAAATCAAGTTGAATGCATTTGAAAGTGTAATGTGATGGGTAGTGGCTTCCTTGTGAGTCTGCCTGTCTATTTGTTTAGACAAAAACAGCAGTGGTTTGAAACGCAGTGGAAGAATACAATTATAGTTTCATTTAATAACATAAAAAAATTTGAGTTATATGGTAGTATATTTTCAGATTTTACTAGTACTTTGGAGATAATATGATGGTCTGATGTAAGGGATTCTTGACCTGAAGGCATGATGGGCAAGTATCATACAGTATCATGTATGAAGTTTGAGGCGAGTAGTAAAGCACGTGCTTAGGATGTAAAAGATAAGAGTTGTGTCAAGGCGCTTGGTTAGTGGAAAGAAGCCTGGGCTGATGAATCGTGCTTCAAAACTGCTTTAAGCAATTTGTGGGATCTGCACATACTCTTGCATGCATGCACATCATGTTTTATTGTGTAAAATGTGCAACACCTTGGTCCTGGAGTAACATTTATTTTACTGTACACTGCAGTTAAAAGGACAAAAATACTTAAATTTAGTTATGGATCCCACATGTCAATGGGGAACTGTATCAGGTGGGAAATCACCCCATTGTAGAAATTTTGTTTAACTGGGATTCCATGGGACTATGTCCATTAAAACCTCTCACAGGTTTCTGCTATAAGAAGTTAAACCCATTCATTCTGATGGGTTTTGGCCGAACAATGTCACCTGACACTTTTAAAGTCACCAGATATGCCATGCACCATGTTGCAGAACAAAGAAATTATACATGTTGGAATGCAACAGAATTAAGGAATTTTTTTTTTAGATTTTTTAATTTTTTAGAATCTTAATATGCACTGATGTATTCTAGAGTTAAACTACACCACAAAAATATGTACACAGATACTTAAGGTTGCATAGGGGCACATTTTCGTTCCCCACAACAATGTTTAATTGTAAAACTGGTGGTATTCATGCATTTGAGCCATCAGCTGGAAAGAGGAAACAAGAACAGTTTCTGCCCCAATGAACAGCTGAACAAGTACACTTTTTACCTGCCATCCAGCTCTCTAACCGCATCAGTGGCATCTCGCGGGTCCTCAAACTCCACAAAGGCAAAGCCTGGGGGGTTGCGTGCTACCCAAACACTCCGCAAAGGGCCATAATAACCGAATGCTCGCTCCAACTCTGATTTATTTCCATTGTTGCCCAGATTTCCCACGTACACCTTACAGTCCAGCGGACAGTCTCGATGCATGATGGAACCTGTAAATGGGGAGAAAGTTAAAATCATTGGTGAGAACATGAGCTTTATTTATTTATTTTGCCTACTGTGCTCACACACAAAGGAATTTGTCCTCCACAGTTAACCCATCCGTGCAGTAACACACACACATATATACCATATATACACACACTGGTGAAATGAGCACACGTGCCTGGAGCGGTATTCAGCCTTGAATATGGTGCCTTGCCCAAGGGCACTTCAGCCATAGTACTTGGCGGGACCGGGAATCGAACCGGAGACCTTTGGGTCACAAGGCTGGTTCCTTAACCACAAGCCCATGACTGCCCCAATTTTTTGAATACAAACAAGATCCTGCAAGTGCAAAGAATCATCACAGGAAAGCGGCTTTCCCATATTACTTAAGCTTTTATGAATTAAGGGACGTATACCTGCAACTTTGTTTTTTATTAAAAGGCAAAAAAAGTACAATAAAGCAAATCCAATAAAAAAGCAAGAAAGTCTTTTATCTGCGCATCAACAAATTAATTTAGTTTTTTTTTTATCTACCTTCAGAACTGTTTTTAATACATAAAATTACCCTGTTAATGCTCTAAGTGGCAGTGGTAAACCTATGACCTGAAGCCCCCTGGTTCGATTCTTTGTTCCACCAAGTACTATGGCAAGGCAACGAACACCAATTGCTCCTCGGGCACCAAGTACAAGGCTGCCCACTGCTCCGGGCACGTGTGTTTACATCACTCAGTGTGTGTATGTTTCACTGCACGAATGGGTTAAACGTGGCGGACAAATTTTTCTGTGTGTGCGAATAGCAGGCAAAACAGATCAATTCAATACAGTTAAATTTTGATCAAAACAAAAATGAAGTAAATACAAAAAAATTATAGCACAAAAAAAGTGACTAAAAAGTACTTGATAAACTTATTTGCATGCAGCCACTCAAATTTGAAAAATATTATAAATACAAGTACTTGATCCACAGTGCAACATATAAAGTTATTTACACATGCCACTTTACATTTACCCCAATCTGTATTCTTTTTATATATTTTGTTTAGATTTTGTTAATTCTGCAGTATATGGGACAAATGTGTTTATTAGCAAAGATGTTTAGATTTAAAAAAAAATTATAAAATTAACTACTACAAACAATACACAGAAACCACGTTATAACACACACTACTGATCCCTCTAAGGAAAATTATTTTTTAAAAGTGATGTGTGTGTGTGTGTATATATATATATATATATATATATATATATATATATATATATATATATATATATATATATATTAGTTTCATGTAAAGACTCGGGATTAAAAGCGATTAGGTCGCTGGTGATTTCATTGTGTCCGTATGGTTTAGCTTGGTGTCGATGGCTAACCATAAATCAGAATACTGTATTGATCCCAGGGGAAAATTGCAGAAAGTGAAATGTCCACTTACAATTTAATCCATTTTACATACATAACTACCGCGAACACAATTTGTATGAGATTATTGGAGGTAAATAAGTTATAAATGGCATCGGAATGAATGAAGACGCTTGGTGTGTTGTTAACGGTGCAGCTAGCTCATAAGCCAACGAGGAATACAGCTAAATGCAACTACCTAAACATAACATGAGGCTAGGAAATAACACGAATTTGATCAAAACATTTATATTATGTCACACCAGTGGAACTTAAATCCATACTTACAATTGAAATCGTCTTTTTAATCGGTGAAGCAGTTGTTACTCTTCTGTAATCTACAGCAAAATGGCGCTGATCCGAAATGGCTTCTCGTCGTGCGGTTTGTACGCATTGCGTCATCACGTAAATGGCGTATCAAATACGCGGTGAAGCGGGAAGAGTTATTGGGTGGGGCAAATGTCAATCATTTTCAACTACAGCCAATTTTTTTTTATTTCGTTCATTCATTCAATTATCTATTCATTCATTCATTCATTCATTCATTATCTTCCGCTTTATCCTCTATTAGGGTCGCCATGCCCATCCAGGGGAGAACGTCTCGGGTGCTGGGCAGATAGACCCAGGACACGCCAATCTATCGCTGGGCACACACTCACTCACACAGACACACTCTACATGGGGCAATTTGGAGAACTCAAGTGACTTAATCTATGCTTTTGGACTGTGGGAGGAAACCGGAGAACCCGGAGGAAACCCACACGGACACGGGGAAAACATGGAAACTCCACCCAGATGGGGATTCACTGGGCACACTCAATCACACAGGCAAGCACTTTATATGGGTCAATTTAGAGCATTTAATTTACCTTAAACCCATGTTTTTGGACTGCCGGAGGAAACCGAAAAACACGTGGGCATGGGGAGAACATGAAAACGGCACAATGATTTGGATTTAAACTTTGAATCCCCAGTGCAGAGAGGTGAACGTGCTAACCACTTAGCCACCGTTCAGCCCTTCAGTTATTTAATTATGAAGCTAAAATTGGACCAAACATTTCAAATAAATAATTAAACAGAGTTGGGCAAGCAATTTTTTAAAAGTAACTAACAGCTTAGCTCGGCTTAGTCCTGGGTGCCCAGTGCCTTAAATGTTCTCCCCTGAATGGGCATGGGGAACCCCCCCTCGACCCTAATATAGGATGAAGCAGAAGATAGTGAATGAATGAATAATAGCTTAGCTCATAACATTTTACAAGCTTGCCGAACATTGCTATCCATCCATCCATCCATCCATCCATTATCTTCTGCTTTGTCCTCTACTAGGGTCGCTGGGGGGTTTCCCATGCTCATCCAGGGGAGAACGTTTCGGGTGCTAGGCAGATACACCCAGGACAGGGCACCGAACTTTTACTGGGCACACTCACTCACACAGACACACAAACACTCTATATGGGGCAATTTGGAGAATTCAATTTACCTTAATCCATGTTTTTAGACTGTAGGAGGAAACCGGAGAACCCTGAGAAAACTTACGTGGACATGGGGAGAACATGGAAACTTCACCCAGATTGGTATTCAAACCAGGAATCCATAGCACTAAGAGGCAAACATGCTAAACACTAAGCCACTCTGCCGCCCAATCTTAACAATATAAATGGAATTTATACAGTTCATGTCCAGTGAATGAACTAAAGCAACAAAAGCCAGGATAAAAAAAACACTAGTTTGAATATTAAAGTATATTAAACCCCTTTTTTTTTTTTTTAAACCTATCATTGTTTTAGGGCGGTGCGGTGGCATAGTGGTTAGCATGTTCGCCTCTCCGCGCTAGGGATTCCCGGTTCCAATCCCCATCTGGGTGGAGTTTCCATGTTCTCCCCGTGTCCGCGTGGGTTTCCTCCAGGTTCTCCGGTTTCCTCCCACAGTCCAAAAACATGGATCAAGTTAATTGAGTTCTCGAAATTGCCCCATATAGCGTGTGTTTGAGTGAGTGGGTGTGTGCCCAGCGATAGATTGGCGCCCTGTTCTGGGTGTATCTGCCCAGTGCCCGAGACGTTCTCCCCTGGATGGGCATGGGGAACCCCACCGCGACCCTAATAGAGGATAAAGCGGGTGATAATGAATGAATCATTGTTTTATAATGAACAGATGCTTTGCAGCAATGAAACACATATGAGGCTTTATAAGTGCCCAAAGTATTGTTGATTACTCACAAATTCTCTGATTCTTTGCAAGCAGTGTTGGAAACGATTGCATAAGACTATTGCACTCAATGACAGAGTGGGCCGAGATTTAAACCTGAAACTCTGTTGAGGGCCAAACACGGTTCATTTATGAAAGAGTCTAAACAGGATATTAAGTACATGTGTGTAGTCAGACTGTAGTAAAAGAAAGAAGCAGAGTTAGATGGATAAAGTAGTCTAATAAGAATGCTACTGTTAAGATGCCAATTGATAAAAATTCCTTGTCTGGGCAAAGCAGGGCATTAATTGGTCTTTTAATAATTAGAAGATCGTCTTATGGACTAATAAATCAAAATGAAATATTAAAATGTTCAGTATAAATTCATATATACATACATTCAGTTAATCATTATCAGTTCGGTTCTGATGTTTATGGTATTGATTTTATTTTCATTAAGATTTGGTCACTAGCTAAGCTGAATTGTAGCTGTTTGGAATTCTAAGTGCACACAGACACACACACACACACACACACACACACACACACACACACACACACACACACACACACCCCCCCCCCCCCCCCCCCCCCCCCCCCCCCCCCCCCCCCCCCCCCCCCCCCCCCCCCCCCCCCCCCCCCCCCCCCCCCCCCCCCCCCCCCCCCCCCCCCACTATTTTTTGCTTTAGATCAAAATGAAGTGCACTGATTTTTTATTCATATGTAGTCAGTGTAACTTATTTAATTGCTTTTATATTTATACGGTTCATTGTCAATTTGAGTGTACTCCATGTGTAAATTATACAGTATTTAAAATAAAACAAACAGCTTTTCTTCATAGTAACTTGGTTTATTGAATGTAACATGAGATGAAAACGAAAATGGGGGATCGTACAGGCTCGTGCACAGAAAACATATCTAAATATCATACTTTTTGGCAAAAAGCCAAACTGTTTTTGTAACAGTTTATTTTTTTCGCTGAATTCTTCTCACAAGAAAAAAGCAACACATTTTTTCTATTGTTTTTCCTTTTTCATTTTATACCAGTCACATTTTATGCTGAATATCCTACAAATGTTTTAGTCAGTATATAAATAGTAACTGTGCATTCAAAGTCCACACACACATATGTATATATTAATAAAGCGAGTAGGTATTTTCTTGTTGTGTGAGGTCATGTGAATGCATCAGCCTTACTTATAAAAGCGAGCATGATGACACACACACACACACACACACACACACACTAACAAACACACACACACACACACACACACATTCACACACACGGAACTGGAGTGTACTTAGCTGTTGATATATTTAAAACACGTAGAAATACAGGGTGAGTACAAATTAAATGTTTAAATAAAATATTTTGTTGATCAGATATTCAATACTTTAGTCCTTATAATATATGGCATGGCATAAATAGTGGTAAGTAGTATGTTTTAGTGTTGTTATACAGAGAGTTCAGTATAACTAATGATTTTATGTCCTAAAACTGATTATTTTATCATTATGCCTATTTAGCAAACAATTTTTTTTTGTGTTTTATGAATAAGGACATATATATGTATAATATTTGTGTTGTGTGTGCATGTGCGTGTTATAAAGATTATGCCGAAAGGACGAGCCAGTCATCTTATTGTTGGTGTTATTGTATTAATTGGCTTAAGATTTGTTCACTGTCAAGAAGATGAGAGGTATGTGGTTATAATTTTGCTGTCTTTACACCTACTTTAATTGAATTAAAAAGAATTAAAAATTATTTGTGTAATAAATATATATAATAAAGACATATTACATTTCATATTTAAATGTACTTTTTACTTACACATAAGATGATAAACATATAAGATAAAACCTGCTAATAGTAACTGAAGTAAGCTCTAACTATTTTAGATTAGATTTTGATTTAAGATGTAAATCTTGTTAAAATAAAGTGAAATGTGTGGTTAAACCAAACTAAGGTAAATTATCCATAATTAAATGTATTGTGTAATATATTTAAAAATATAGGAATAGAGTTCCAAGTATTGTATAACTTGTATTATATTTTAAAAGGCTTCATGGTAAAATATAAAATCCACATTGGATTTAATATTATAAGTTTAAACTTGATATGATAAATTCAGATTTGAATTCTTTTAGATGTGATATATATGGAACTTTTAATTTCAGAATTCTGACTTACTAAATCAGAATTTCGACTTTTAATCTCAGAATTTCGATTTACTAAGTCAGAATTCCGACTTTTTGACTTCTGAATTTTGAAGTTTTTCTCTTTTTTCCCTCTTAGTGGTTAACAGTCAAATAAAAAACTGTATCTTATGTAAAGTCTGACTATATGAATATTTGAAATAGGTAATGCTAAAATTAGCATTTTAGCAGACTTGAATCCAAACATTGGATCTCCATATTTCTCCTATTAAAGGTAAAGCCCCTAGATAGTGCTAATATTTAGGGATACGTACAGAAAAAAGTACAATGCAACACAGGTTTATTATATCTGATGTGAAATGTATATTTAGTTAAACATCAAAGGTCAAATATTATTCACAGTCATGTTATTTTAATTCAATAAAAGAAGATGAGGATAATAATTCTTGACTGCAGGTTTTTTTTTCTTTGTAGGCGTGCAGTGACAGAACATCAGCTGATGCATGACCGTGGTCACTCCATCCAGAGTCTGAAGCGACTGATCTGGCTGTCTAGCGCCATCGAAAGGCTGCACACAGCCCAAGCCCGATCTCTTTCTGCATATTCCTCATATATTAATAACAATGATTTTACAGGGGATAATGAAGATTCTGAAATATTTCAGCCTGCAATAGACAGTAGGGTACACAGAGGGGCGCTGGAGATGCTGTTAAGTGACATGTATAGACCTTACATTCTCACCAGACAGAAACAATATAACTAAGATGTATACTCCTAACATAAACTATACCAAGGTTAAAGTATTACAGCAAACGTATAACAGCTTAAAACTAAAATTTTAATAGAATACAAGCATAACCTACTAACATCTAGAATAGCAATATTTTTAGCCACCAACTGGAAACAAACTTCTCAAAATGTATTTCCCAAAACATGTGGCACGTGTTATATTTAATAAATAAGACATAATTTGTGAAATTAAAACAAGTCAATGAGTCTGTAGTTCTGTCAAACCGAAGATGACTTAAAATGTGTTTATATATGAACTAATTTATTGCATGCCTGTGTAACATTTATTGTGTGTGATATAATGTGTGATTTAAAGCACATACAGTATAATATAAAATATAATTTTGTCTAATAAAGATGTTGATTTTTTGTCTTATATGTAAGCCACATTATGCATTACTTATGAATCACTAAAAAAAAGCAACATAAAAACTGCCAGATTTGTATTCTTGTTTGTTTTTATGGTAAAATCAATCCAATTGAAAGAAATGTGTCTGAATGTGTGATTTCATGTTACATTACATTTGGTCATTTAGCAGATGCTTTTATCCAAAGCGACTTATAAGTATACCAACTTGATGTCAGGGATCAGAATGCAGGGACAGTACCCAGAAGCAATGAGGGTGAATGGCCTTGCTTAAGGACCCAGATTGGTAACTTCAGTGAACACCCTAACCACTGAGCTACCACATTTCACGTTGTATGCATTTAACAACATTTACATTTACATTTAGTCATTTTGCAGACATTTTTATCCGAAGTGACTTACAAACACCACAAGTCAGTAGTTATGAAGAAAACCAGCTACACAGTAGAATAATCAAACCTGCTCGTTATCTGATCCTGCACCCAATCCCCCCCTTTTTTTTTTACTACAACGGGTGTTTGTTAAAAAGATGCGTCTTCAGTAGTTTCTTAAAAATGCCAAGTGACTCTGCCTTATGGACAGAGTTCCATAATTTTGCAGTGATGAACGCCACGGAGTGAGAATTAGCTTCTAGGTGAGATGGAACCACCAGGCGGAAATCATCACTGGAACGAAGTGAACGAGCCGAAGTGTATTTTAAAAAGATAGAGTGAAGGTAAGAGGAGGAAGATCCAGAAATGGTCCTGTAGGCCAGAGTCAGTGACTTGTACTGAATGCGAGCAGCTACAGGAACCCAATCGAGAGAAATGAGTGTAATCTGTAAAACCAATCTGTAAAAACAATGTGTAATCTGCTCTTTCCATACATAGCTGTTATAATATTCAAATCTTTATAGTAATGTTTATTATAGAAAGAAGGGCATTATCTGACGATATGTGTGTCAGTACTCCTTCACTCTTTTGCCATTTTGGCCCGTGTCTCTGTGGAATATTTGTGAATAATATAAAATTCAATCTCAGTCTAATTTTTAAAACATATAGTTTGGACTGTATTAAGTTCAAAGACTGGTGCAAATTCTAAGCGTTTCTTAAATCTTCCTCTTAAAATCGTTTTCCTAAAATCTTCCTCCAAATCTTAATCTGATAATAGGGTCAAAGTGTGGGGAGGGGGAATTCTGCATGCTCATTCAGGGGAAGACATTTCAGGTGCTGGGCAGATACACTGTGTAATTTACCTTGAATTCATGTTTTTGGACTGTGGCAGAGAGCTGGGAGAACATCCACACGGACATGGGGAGAACATGAAAACTCATGAGAACATAGGGATCTGAAGAGGCGGATGTGCTAACCACTAAGCCACCGTTGCTGCCCTCATTTCTTAAGTTATTAAAAGTTAAAATTTTACTGACATTTACATGTAGTTAGAAAGACTCTGTAGATCATTTTTAAGACAGCTATTTTCTCTGCCATGCAGGATATCAGCCTCTGTGCCAAATGCTGGTGGATCCATTCTTGACTAATCAATGCCTGGAGTTTAGCACATTTATTGTGTTTTTACTTGTTTACCTATTTTAGAGAATTGAGAACAATCCTAAAATGGATTAAGATCTGTGGAAATTCTTGAGCATGGACCCAATATTTCAATGTTTTGCTCACCCAGCCACATATCACATTTGTCTTGTGGCCTCCAATATGCTCTTGAACTGATGGGAGAGGTTGCTCTTGGAAAATGTTTTGATACTATGCTTTATTCTTGGCAGTGTTCTTACTCAGAATTGTGGGTGAGCCCAACCTCCCTGATGAGGAGTATCCCCACACATGAATGGGTTAATCCTTAATGTTAGTTTAAGGAAGAAGTGATTTCCTTAATGCTCTTCTTGACACCAGACCACTCTCTAAATAGCTTTGCCTCATTATATATGAGGCTGCGCTCACACCTGCCAGCTGCCGTTTCAGCGCAAGCTCTGCACTTCTGGTGAAATGATCCCTTAGATAAATACTTTATATAGATGTATTCCATTTTTAATTTTTCTGAAGCTTTTTCACTACAAACGAAACTATCTTCTAGAAGTTATTGTTGATCTGATGAATAGTTAATTTAGGTGAAAATGTACAAATTGCAATGGTCTAGCATGTAAAGCCATTTTAACGCAGTGTGTAAATTTAGGGTAAAAGACTGCAATTCACAAGGTCACCATGAGATGTCACGAAATTATTTCTGATTTAAAGTATATAATGTACTATTAGTTAAAGTGGACTTGTTAATATTTTTGTCAATAAAGTAAAATTGTTAAATTGAGTTTTTTTATGGCGGAACGGTGGCTTAGTGGTTAGCACGTTCACCTCTCAGCGCTAGGGATTCCCGGTTTGAATCCCCATCTGGGTGGAGTTTCCATGTTTTCCCCGTGTCCGCGTGGGTTTCCTCCGAGTTCTCCGGTTTCCTTCCACAGTCCAAAAACATGGATCAAGTCAACTGAGTTCTCGAAATTGCCCCATATAGAGTGTATTTGTATGAGTGAGTGTGTGCCCAGCAATAGATTGTCACCCTGTCTTGGGTGTATCTGCCCAGCGCCCTAGACGTTCTCCCCTGGATGGGCATGGGGAACCCCACCGCGACCCTAATAGAGGATAAAGCGGAAGATAATGGTGGATGATAATAGAGATAATTTTCATAAAGATAATAATGGATGGATGTTTAGTCACGTTAGGTTGCACTTAACCAGGCAAATTTGATTTAATATTTGCATCTGGTTTTTTTTCAGTAAGTTGTACCTGTGAACTAGGGACAAATTTTCATACTTTACATTTTCCTCACAAAGTCCAAAAACTTGGATCAAGGTCAATTGAATTCTCCAAATTACCCCATATAGAGTGTGTTTGTGTGAGTGAGTGTGTGACCAGCGATAGATTGGCGTCCTGTCCTGGGTGCACCCGAAACGTTCTCCCTGGATGGGCATGGGGAACCCCTCCGTGACCCTAATATAGGGTAAAGGAACTATGGGAAGGAACTATAGGATAAAGGAACTATAGGAATTGTGGGAGGAAACCTGAGAACCCGGAGAAAACCACACGGACATGGAGAGAACTTGGAAACTCCACCCAGATTGCAATTCAAACCTGAATCCCCAGCACTGAGAGGTGAATATGCTAAGCAATAAGCCACCGTGACACCCAGAAAGCAAAATTACTATGAAAACATCTTAAAATTGAACTTCATTTCATTAAAAAATTTCATTGATACCTTACCATTGATAATTTTTTTCATGGTATATTTCTGCCTTATATACATGATTGCAATAAAGCTATGGCATAATAAACATTTCCAAAATACAAACGTACATTTTAAGGGGAGTAATAAACTGAGATCAATACAGAACACAATACTGTGCAGTAAAAAATGTTCTTTTTATAAAGTGTTATATATTTTAATAACAATATTGCTGAAACAAAAGAGTTTCATACAGACTGTGTAAAACAGCAGAAGAATACAATCACACCTGCACACTATCACATATACCTGCATACACATATGCACACACACACACATTCGAACATCATCTGTAATGCAGATCTGATATCCTTAAAGCCACCTGAAAAAGAGAATATAAATAAAATAAAATGCAAAAAACACTCAGAAGAATATTCATTATTAATTCATTATCTTACAATTAATCCTCTATTAAGGTCGTGGGAAGGGGGGAGAACGTTTTAAGAGCTGAGCAGATACACCCAGGACAGGGTGCCAATCTATCGCTCGGCACACAGTCACTTACACAGATGCACTGTATGGGGCAATTTGGAGCATTTAATTTACCCTGAATCCATGTTTTAGGGCTGTGGGAGGAAAATGGAGTTCCCCGGAGGAAACCCATGCGGACACGGGAAGAACATGAAAACTCCATCCAGATTGGGATTTGAACATGGATTCCCAAAACTGAGTGGTGAACATGCTAACCACTAAGCCAATATGCCGCCTTAAGTAGAATATTACATATATATTACATATTACATAGTTTAATACACGATGAATGCTGTTGTATTTGCTATTGAAGACACCACAGCTACCAGATCAACCCTAATGATCACCTTAAGCCTGAACCCCCAAAGAGCAAGCTGGTATTGTTTTTGTTTTTACAGAAGAAACCTTGTGATGAGCAAGGCTGAGTTTGGGGTGCATCCTCCTTGAGAAAAGAGAAGGCATTATAATAGGAAAATGCTTTTCTACAAGCGGCTTCTACTAATCACAAAGTTGTGTTCATCTACTTACCTGCCTAAGTTGGCATCATGTTTTTCCGTGCAAACGTTCACTTTAGCTTTTTTAATGTAGTGCAAACTCACTTTTATGAGTTTATTTTGCATAACCCATATATTTGTATCCTGCCTTTCACTTTTCATGTATTCTGTTACTTCTATGGGTAATCTTTTACAAAATATTTTTAAATTTGTTGACATATACTTACATTTGGTTCATATACCCGTTAAGGATCACTCCAGAATCTCAGCCAGTTTCTCATGGTAAAATTCATAGTTTTCCTGGCAGTCATCCCAAGGTTCAAAACGCAGGCCATCATGTTCTACAAAGGTGTCCCACGTATATGAAAAGTCCAGTGGCTTCATCACACGGAGTTTGCATCCTGCCTCCATCAGTACCTTCAGCCCTGCCCTCACATCAGGATTCTCCCACTCAAACAACCGTGCGGAGAAGATAGTAAGGCGCAGCGTCTTGCGCTCTCGTAAAATCTCAGCCAGCTTCAGGGCACAGACAGGGCATGGACTTGAGGAGACATACCATGTGGCAGTGTATTGATGAGAGGAGTCATAGTGAGGGAGAATAATACGGAAGAAAGCATCCTCTGCGTGATCTTTAGCGCTGTGCTCATCTTCCAGATAGCCGCGTAGAAGGATGTCATTGCCAGGGCCTCGTACCTCATTTATCAGGTAACTGAGGAAAGTTTTGTTCCGGCCAGAAGAGTATTCCACATTCTTGTACTGGAACTTAAAGAAGAAGGGGTCGATTCGGTCCCTATAAAAAGGAACAGTTAATGAGAATATCCTTGTGAAATATACTTGAGTATATAGTTGTAAAATAATAAACTAAAACCTTTCAATTGTATATTCATATAAATATTGTCACTACTCTTACTAAGCACATCCCTTTTTTGCAACTTAACATTTAAAAAACACTTAAAATTTTTGAACGCTTAAAATGCTGACTTTAATTTTACTCTATTCTATTTACAGTGTGGTGCAGGGTCATAGGTTGCAACTTTAGCCAGCAGTATGTACAAAGACAAAAATAAAAACCCCACCAGATTCATTACAACAAGATATTTTAGCTGATGGATTGTGAAGACCTACAGGAAATCACATCAATGTCACACTTACATACTGTACAATCATAGAAGCAGTAAAAAGTAAGTATATTTAGTATGCCAGCAATTAAATTATATCCCAAATTGTCTAATAAATGTTTTTATTTTCACAACATTTAAGCAGAAGTATATATATATATATATATATATATATATATATATATATATATATATATATATATATATATATATATATACCCCCCCCCCCCCCCCCCCCCCCCCCCCCCCCCCCCCCCCCCCCCCCCCCCCCCCCCCCCCCCCCCCCCCCCCCCCCCCCCCCCCCCCCCCCCCCCCCCCGCATGGCATCAAAACATGTTTAATTTAGCTTTGTTGAGCATCTATATATTATTAAAACATTGTTTCTCCCCTTTTCATAAACTATTTTATTCTATATACAAAAATGATTTTTAATGCTCCAAATTTAACTTCAAATCCGATATAAGTACTGGTTGTTTTTCCTAACTCCCTGTACCTTTATTATTACTACTGTAAATAGTACATACGTATAATACCAGTCAAAAGTTTGGACACACCTTCCTTTTGCTCCACTCCTTTACCATGTTCTCAGTTCCACTTACTGTAAAGATAGATTTTGTGGTTCTACAATTCCACATTCCATCGGTTTGTGGACTACAGTACATACTGTGTAAATCCCCTTTGCTCTGTTCTCTAATGGTCAGGACCAATACACCACCATAGTACCACCACAGATCAGGGATTATTTAATTGGAGCATTATTTCTATTCCAGCAGTGTCACTGAGGTGGAGAAATGAAACTACAGCAGCACTGCTGCACTAAAACCCCCTCACCACATCAGTATCACTGCAGAACTGACAAGAAACCATATAAAACTGTGATACTCCTGACAAATATAGAACAGAGAAAAAACAGGGGATAAAGAAAAAATAGAAAAAGGGGTAATACAGTCTGTAATTAAAAAACTACCATGCCCATCTATATGGTAAGTAGAGAAAATAGATAAAGGGCAGATATAGCTTGTGATTATGGCACCAGCCTTGCGACCTGAACTTTCCTGGTTCGTTTCCCAGTCCCATCAATTACTATGGCTGATGTGCACTTGTGCAACGCACCTTACCCCAATTTCTCTTTGGGAGACGTGTACAAGTCCCACCACTCTTGGCCTGTGTGCTTACTTCTCTTAGTGTGTATATGTGTCTGTGTCACTTCATGGATGTGACGGACTAATTCCCCTGTGTATAAACACTGTAGGCAAAATAGATCACTTTATAATGGACCAAGAAGGAAGTGTGTCTAAACTTTGAATGATAATATATGTTTAAATTGTTAGCTTGAAAAATATATAATTTGCCAGATTACATACTCACATAGCTCTATTTACAAGTAATTTATCATTTAAATTCAAGTGTGGGATTATATAATAGTCGAGCAATTACAAAAACTAAACTACTAACTAACTAACTAACTAAAAAAAAACAAAAAAACACAATAACCTAATATATTTAAGTTTGAAGCTGGTGGTTTTTTCTGTACCAACAAAGATGGTTGCAGCATAGCACTATTCTGTGGTGTGATAATTGGGCGCAGTTGCAGCCAAAATATTCTCTTAAATATGACCATTTTGGTTTCATCAACAGTTAATTATCGCTCCCAGTGCTGAGGGCATAAAAAAGCGCAGCACCTGTGACATTGCAATCTCAAAAGGGCTGCCACTATTATCTCAGCAAGGAGGTCTCAGCTGCTGGTAGTGGGGTGGTAGGTGAACTCTGTAGCCTTTTTGTTTCTCTTGATTTCAGGTTAAAACGGTACATAACTGGCACATCTTTATGATCTCACATGTGCACGTTGCTTTGACAGAGTTCAAACCATGCATTTTGCAACTCTTGTTCATTGTGGAACATTAAATTCAAAACCCACAAAATGATCTATTAATGTAGTCCATTGTGTATATTCTTAAACACTGTGACCTGTTATCACACTCATACACACTCAGTGCGTATACAGTTTCTCACCCAGTGATGATCTCAAAAGGTGGAAGTTCCAGCACCTCATTTTTTTCCTGAATCGGATCTCCATTGCTTATCGCAGTGTCATTTCCATTCTCAACTGCCTCAGTTGGAGCCTTCCCTGCCTTCTCGTCTTTATCTGGCTTTTTCTCTGTAACTGCATTGTCCCTGAGTCTTACACTGTTACTCTTTTTTTCTGCCATGATATAGTATAGCCCGAGTATAAGCACTGACAGTCTTTATAACCACCACCCAATGTGTGCATGTGTGGGTGCGTGTGTATTTATAGCCCACACTGTGTTTGTGTGTGTGTGTGTGTGTGTGTGTTTGTGTAAGAG
This sequence comes from Corydoras maculifer, assembly GCA_019802435.1. Taxonomy (NCBI): domain Eukaryota; kingdom Metazoa; phylum Chordata; class Actinopteri; order Siluriformes; family Callichthyidae; genus Corydoras; species Corydoras maculifer. The sequence continues at coordinate 3,640,314 of JAFMOD010000104.1, read as the reverse complement.
AGAAAGATGAAGAGAGAGAGAAAGAGAGAGAGCGAGAGAGAGAGACAGCTGTTGTATGTGCTATTAAAAACGCTACAACTGCCAGATAAACCCTAAAGGTTTACCATAAGCCTGAACCCACAAAGTGCAATCCAAGGTTCCCATGCATATCCAGGGGAGACAGTTTCAAGCACTGGGCACACAAACACATGTCACACACACACACACACACACACACACACACTCACACACTATATTTGGGTAATTTGGATTCTGTCAGTTTACCTTGATTCCATGTTTTTGGACTGTGGAAGGAAACTGGAGAACCGAAAAAAACCATTGCGGATACGAGGAGAACATGGAAACTCGACCCAAATCAGTATTCAAACCAGGATCCCCAGCACTGGAAGACAAATGTGCTAATCACTACGCTACCATGGCCACCTTAGTAGACACAATGTTGCCTTTAAATGCATAATTAATAAAACCATCTCCTTTTCAGCTATGGGTTAATAGATTTTTAACTCTTGCACTCTATGATTCTCTTTAATATATTTTTAATATATTTTGTACTGACTGCAGAGTATTGATTATTGATTACACTAAACAACATGCTACATGACTTAAGTCATATGTTTTTTTTTTACTTTATCATTAAAGAAAATCATAAAATAGTTGCTGCTAAACATAACACAATGAGGATGAGAGCAGACATAAAGGAACTTAAAATGGACTTTATTGGCACAATAAAAATGCTTTACAGTTTTAAAACAACCCCACATATATACAACAGGCAGCTGTATCAGCTTTTTTTGTGGCAGATCTCCTTTGCTCCTTAAAGATCAGCTCTTCATTCAAAACACTGCCAGAGCAACGCGACTACAACTATTACTTGTTAGAACCTAGATTTATTTTTAACTAGTGATATTGCAGTCCTACCATGATGTCCTCACTAAACTGATATAGTTTATCAGACACCAGAACACTACACAATCTGTGGGTGTCCTATATTGTCGATGCTGCTCGGCTGCTCAAGGAGGAGGCGTCTCCCACTGAGCCTCTGTCCTCCCAAGATTTCTTCCTTAAAAAACAATGTAAGTTTTTTCTTGCCACTGTTATTTCGTTGCTTTTTAGGGGGTTTAGGTCAATAACAATGTAAAGCTACTTTGTGACAATATACTGTTGTGAAAAGTGCTATACGAATAAATTTTTTGAGCAGTCATAGACTTGTGGTTAATGACCCAGCCTTGTGATCTGAATGTCCCTGGTTTGATTCCTGGTTCCATCAACTTCTATGGCTTAAGGCCCCTTGAGCAAGGCAACTAAACCAAATTGCCCTCCAGCCACCATATATAAGGCTGCCCACCACTCCGAGCACATGTACTCACTTCATTGAGCGTGTGTACATGTTTGTGTTTCACTGCATAGATGGTTTAAATGTGGAGGACAAATGTAGATTCCTGTAATGTAGGCAAAATAGATCACTTTATTACTTTAACAAACTTTCCATATAGATAAATGCTTGGATTGCTTTAAAGGTGGCGGCACGGTGGCTTAGTGGTTAGCATGTTCGCCTCTCAGCGCTAGGGATTCCCGGTTCGAATCCCCATCTGCGTGGAGTTTCCATGTTCTCCCCGTGTCTGCGTGGGTTTCCTCTGGGTTCTCCGGTTTCCTCCCACAGTCCAAAAACATGGATCAAGTTAATTGAATTTTCAAAATTGCCCCTATAGAGTGTGTCTGTGTGAGTGAGTGTGTGACCAGCGATGGATTGGCGCCCTGTCCTGGGTCTATCTGCCCAGCGCCCGAGACGTTCTCCCCTGGATGGGCATGGGGAACCCCACCGCGACCCTAATAGAGGATAAGCGGGAGATAATGAATGAATGAATGCTTTAAAGGTTGTCCACCTTTTGTTTCTGATCTCACATATCTGTCTTCAGTTCTCAAGTTAATGCATGAATCACACCATTTAAGGTTTAGGAGTTTAGGCTTATGATTGTGATGTAAGAATGAATATGTTATTTTCTTTTTTTTCTGACCTGCCTGGAAGGGAGGGGGGGTAGTCATCCAGCAGTGGACACACACTTCTGTCTGTCAAGCCAGACTTGGTGCAATTGGATGCTTCTGTATGAGGTCAGGACGGATGTCCCTTCTATAGGTGGATCACGAAACAAGATGATGAAAGAGAACTAATGATCAATGATGTCATTTCAATTTTTTTTTCAATAGCAGTTAATTAAATAAAATCTTTCTAGGATGAAATTTACTTTAAACATTCTTTAACATTCTAATTTTAGAAATGTAAAAATCCATTGGGAAAAAATTCATACATTTTTATGCTAGATAGTGTTTAAAAAAACACTATCTTAGTACACGACACACAATATGCAATTACATATCTTTACCATTAGATGGTGCCAGACACAATGGAAAGCTTGACGCACTCCTGGAGAAATAAAAATTTTTAATTTATGCATTTAGGAGAATATATGTAGACAGTGGAGTCAAACTACAAAAACCTATGTGAACAAAGATACGTTATTGTAGGAGGTCTTTTGAGTGATTGAGCCCTGGTTATCCATCCATCATCCACTTTATCCTCTATTAGGGTCGCGGGTGGGGGGGGTCCCCATGCCCATCCAGGGGAGAACGTCTCGGGCGCTGGGCAGATACACCCAGGACAGGGTGCCAATCTTTCGCTGGGCACACACAGTCACACACACAAACACACTGTATACGGGGCAATTTGGAGAACTCAATTGACCTTGATCCATGTTTTTGGACTGTGGGAGGAAACCGGAGAACCTGGAGGAAACCTACGCAGACACAGGGAGAACATGGAAACTCCACCCAGATTGGGATTTGAACCGGGAATCCCTAGCACTGAGAGGCGAACGTGCTAAACACTAAGCCACCGTGTCGCCAGCTTTGGTTATATCCTGCTGAAATCACACTCACTTACACACACAGACACACACACACACACAAACTATATGGGGCAAATTAGGGAATTAAATTCATCTTGAATCCAGGTTTTTGGATGGTGGAGAGAAACCGGAGAACCCACACGGACATGAGGAGAACATGGAAACTCCAGAGATTAGGATACGAACCTGGAAGCCCCAGTGCTAAAAGGCGAACGTGCTAAGCACTAGGCCGCCATGCCGCCCATCATGCTCAATTATCTCTTCATATATACAAAAGTCACTCATCAGGGAACTGATGCACACAGGTACAATGACACATGTTTGAGTTTACAAGTTTTAGCTGATAACAATCTGAAAAGGGCTTTTAATCACTCCCTGTGTCGTGACTGATCCTGTGTTCTGATCCTAAAAATTAAGTGTGTATACAATAAGTCAATTTGGATAAAAGCAAAGGCAAAAAAATATACAAATACAAACAAATCCTCCTTCACACTTTAAATCATGAAGGTTCTGGAGGCCTCTTCATTGAACTTCATGTTTAGTTCTTTCCATAGATATTTCGGTGGATTTATGTCGGCCAACTGACTGGGCTTCTCTATTAGCTTTATTTATTTTTTTCTGAAACCACTTGGAGATTTTCTTTGGCTGTGCATTTGGAATCATTGTCTTGCTAATCTGTCTATCCTCATTTTATTTTATTTTATTATTTGATTATTTAAATCTTTGTTTTCTTCAAAAAAAATTATTTCATTTTCATTTTCATTTTTTCAACTGAATTTCACAAAATATCCTATTTATTCTTGAAATTAATGTTTAATAATCAAAATGTTTAGAAATGCTTCAGATTCTGCTGTGGATTCAAGTTCGAATACTTTTGGGTGGAGTTTCTCTAAATTGCCCCATATAGAGTGTGCTTGTGTAAGTGTGTACCCAGTGATAGATTGGCGCCCTGTCCTGGGTGTATCTGCCCAGCACCCAAAAATTTTCTCCCCTGGATGGGCATGGGGAATCCACAACCCTAGTATAGGATTAAGCAGAAGATGAATGAATGAATGAAAATTTTTTAATCTTGTATCCATATTTTATTTTTTTCACAATATATTTTTTCTAGTTGTTTAGCTTAATTTGTGCAAAGTGCATCAATAAAAATATCTTTCTAATGATGAAGCTTAACAGGGTGGCTTAACTGAGCAAATGCAGATAGCAAGCTGCAAAAACACATTGTACATGTTTGTCAGCACAAAAGGGGAAGATAAACTAAAGATAAAAAGATAAAAATCAAGAGTTAGATTGTTTAAAACAGACTTTTGATAAGATAAGATTTATTCTTAGATGTTTTAATATAGTGTAATTAAATCATTCCTTAATCAGTAATAATTATAATGACTTGACAGCTGAAATAAATCTTTCAGCAGGTGTCAGAATTTTGCCAGTAGTTAAAGGGCTTAAAAAATAAACTTGTGTAAAAGATTTTTTTGTCTTATTCAAGATTATGGTTAAAATAAAGGAGAGTTTAAAACAAAGGGGTGAAATTGGGTTATTAAACAAAATTGGCTTAGATCAAGTGATAAGTATATACGCCTTTAGATATAGAATAAAATTGAAAATCATCTGAATTCATAACAAAAAGTGATGCCTGCTTCCTAAATGCAAACAGAGGCAAGTGCAGAGGCCACTGGGCCTTGGTCCTCATATGGTTTCTTTTTTGAAAAAAACATAACAGGGAACTTTTTGTTGCCACTGTCACTTTGGCTTGCTCTTTAGGGGTTCAGACTCATAACACTGTAAAGCTGCTTTGTGACAATGTACAATTGTAAAAAGCGCATATAAATAAATGACTTAAACTTGATCAGAAATGTATAGTTAAATCAGTTGTAGGTTATTCACTTAACACCAGAAGATGCTTTTAACCTTAATCTAATGTGAATTTAACTGATGTTAACTCTAGCCATTTAATGAATGAGTAAATGCCACTGCCAAGTAAACAAGTAACACTCTATGCTACAATGGCACTACAATACAATATACACAAATATACAATAGATAAAAAAAAACTTGTTCATCACATTACTTCTGTATTTTGCAACTTCTTCCTCTTTTTTTATACCTTGACACATGCAAACTTTGCAAACTTTTAACATGCTGCACTAAAACCGTACTAAATCACTACATATTCTTGCATTTGTGTGTTTAAAGTTTTAATTAAATATGAATTTATAATTACAATCTTGCGTTCTAAGGGTATACATTTGGTTTGATCTATTAAAATGAACTATCTGGTTTTGTCACTACAGCCCCTTTTTAAAATTGAACTGCAAAGGATTAGTATTGTTCTGTAATACACAGAGGCGCTTAAAAGTTTGTGAACCCTTTAGATTTTTATAGATTTATATCTAAAACTTCAGCAGATTTCTAAGTGCATCCTAAAATTTTATATTGAGAAACAAATGACAAATAAGACAAGCTTCTTATTTTAACCAAAATAAATAAAAAATTTTCTCATTAATTCACAAAATTACCATAAATATTTTTCAATAACCCTTTGGTGTATTCATGTTATTTATAAAAGCCGCTGACAAGCAGCAATGATTTTTTTCAAAGAGAAGTGATCCTCCTCATTTAACCCCGTGCAGTAAAACACACACATATACACACACTGAGTGAAGTGAGCATGCCTGGAGCATTCCAGAGCTGCTAACGACATTGTTGTTCAGTGTTTTCCGGATGTTGGATTTATGAGCATTTGCATGTGATTACTTTTAGATACTTAGAAATTACCTTGTTTTATGTAGTCTTTTTACGCAGACTATTACTCTTTTTCACCCCTGGCATCTCAACCACACGTCAACCACAAACAAAAATTGCTGTAAATTTCTTCCATTTGTACACTATTCGTCTTGACCGTGAATTAGTAGACTCCAAGCTTTTAAGGCTTTTTTTTTTCCTTTTACCATTTTGATTTTGATAAGAGACCCATTTCTTCTTCTGAGAGTTGTGCGTGTAATTGCATGTGTGTGTGTGTTTTCTCCCAAAAAATAGTATGTAAATAGATTCAAATACATATGATTTTCCACCCAGATACACTGACATGCTGCATAAGAAATTGCATTTAGCATTAAACCTATTTCAAATAATTGGAGAACATAAACAGTTTAAAATGATTAGATCAACATTAAACAAGTGCCTGCACTGTGTTAGAATGATATAGAAAAAATAAAGTAAAGACATATTTACGCTATATTGTATGACATTAGAGGTGACAGTAAAGCCATTATAAATCATGGTTTAATATGGATTTGCAGGTTGTAAATCTGTGATCTTTCATTATTGTTGTTTTAAATTGCCTTTGTTCTATAGAATTGGCATGTTGAAGTTTGAACGATGTCTGTACACAGGTTTTGTGTATGATTTTATGCCTTTTTTTCTGTTACTAAGGTATGGGCTGTGACAGAAGGATCATCTACACACATTTGGTTACCTAGTCTTTTTGTTGGTCTGTTTGTGTGTATATGTGTGTCTGTGTGTGTGAGTGTGTGTTTATGTGTATGTGTGTGTCTGTGTGTGTATGTGTGTGTGCGTTTATGCTTGCATAAAAAAAGTTTGTGCTGCACCTTGCACACTCATGCAGCCTTAATTACAGCATGACAGCATGACATGGGGTCAGATTACCAAGCACCCTAGGTACTGTGTGTGTGTGTGTGTGTGTGTGTGTGTGTGTGTGTGTGTGTGTGTGT
>JAFMOD010000104.1:3618430-3633424 GCA_019802435.1 Corydoras maculifer | reverse complement strand
ATTAACAAGCTAACTGCTTAACATAACTCACAGGAATGTGGCTTTAGTCTTTACACACACACACACACACACACACACACTAGTTTGTCTCTATGCACAACAGGGACTTTACATGATATGTACTTGAGCTCACTTCTGTTCCCACCCCAGCAGGTTCATGGGAGCAGATAAACCCCCAGCTGTGGAGCAGGCAAAACATTCTGGAGTGGATTGCCTACCATGTAGAAGAGAGCAAATATGATGCCAGGCTTCTTAATCTGAATTGCTGTAACATAGATGGTCCAACTCTATGTTCATGTAGCAGAGATGCCATGATATGCACATTTGGCCCACTGCTGGGTGACACACTGTACCAGAGTCTGGAGAACCTCAAACACAGACACAGTAAGAATTCAAACATAAATATGCATGACCCAGCCTTATTAATTACTCAGGTGCTTAAACAACCAATAATAAAAGAGCTTAGGAATTAAATAAAAACTAATATGACCACAGCAAACAACAAATGTTAAAAAAATAATCTGGTTTGTATTTTTAGCTCTTGACGTCATTCAGAACTACATTCCCAGTGAGACATATGAACTGCTAAACGACTTTCTGACAGATTTTGCTGGACCATCGCTGGATACCGTGATTGTTACAGACAATCCCACAAGTAAGCTTCAATTACACTCCTGACCTATCGTAAAGTTTTACTATGCCAGTAGATTTTTATCTAGTGTACAACACTAAGTGATTTATTGTTAATTTTTCAGATAAAAAGGAGAGGGAATACAGCTACTTTAATGAGTACAAAACTCAACTGACCCCTGTCAGCGACAATGGCTATGAATCCTACCCAGAAAGCTTTCAGAGCTCAGGTCAGAAGTTATGACTAGTGTTACTTATGTCAAAACAAGTCAAAATCATGTTTTTATTGATTGACCTCATTAATAAAATTGCATTTTCACATCCATATTGAAATATTTGCTTTTGTATTACTTTAGGTTTTTTGAGCCCAAGTTCACCTGAATCCGCAAGTAGTGACTCAGATCTTGAGAACACAGAATCATACTTAGCTCTACCAATAAGTAAGTCAAGCAATGAATATCTCAGAATTACTTTATTATAATGAATTAAGTATACCTTACTTGAATAAATATTAAAAATATTTATAGGAAAAAAATTAATCTCTAATAAACTGTAAAATAATTCTAAAATAGACCTGGGATTTATTCCAAACTCTTCATTATTATTAGTAAATCATATTTAACATAATATGCAAGTGATATTCTGTTATTTTAATTGTTACGTTTTTCTGCAGAGAACTTGAAGCAAGAACCAGTTGAGAAAAAAAAGCGAGGCCGACCTCCAAAAATGAGTCATGGGTCTGAGCACTACATAGAAAACAAAAAGAACAAACATGGTGAGCATAAAAAACATATCTGTTCATGGTTAAGAACAAAAACAAATAAATAACCTTTAACTTTGAGATTTTAGGTCAGCTCTTTATTTTATTATTATTTCATAACCCAAGTAAAAAAAATTACATTATCTCCTTTTGTAAGAAGCAGTTACTTTAATTAAGTTAATTAATTTAAGTGATTAACATAATTCATTAAACAACATAAATTATTTGAAAAAATGTCCACGTGTTTTTCCTTAAACATGTTACATTCAGTAAATAAATAAAAAATTAACAATACAATAAAACATTTTTATTTAAATTTTAAATGTTTATTACAATTGTTTTTAATTTATATATGAACTTATTTTTACTTTGAAAGTAGATTATGTCGACTTTGAACACATTATATAAAACAAAAATGCAATGAACCTAGTGCCGATTTGGGCAATCTTTAGAATTGAAGAATGAGCTCATAAAGTAGAGGTAAAATGTGAATTTTTCCGCTTATATTAAGTTTTATTCTCTTTCTTCTTCTTCTTAGCTCCTCGTGGTACACACTTGTGGGAGTTTATTCGTGACATATTGATTCATCCTGAGAAAAACCAGGGCTTGATGAAGTGGGAGGATCGCAAAGATGGAATCTTCAAGTTCTTGAAGTCGGAGGCGGTGGCACAGCTTTGGGGTCAGAAAAAGAAAAACAGCAGCATGACTTATGAAAAGCTCAGTCGTGCAATGAGGTAAGACCCCCCCACCATCTTTAGAGTCTACACTTTCAATTATTCCGTATCATTTGTGTTTTGAGTAAATTGTATTTCTTCTGCAGGTACTATTATAAGAGAGAGATTCTGGAGCGAGTGGATGGACGGAGGCTCGTCTACAAGTTTGGAAAGAATTCAAATGGCTGGAAGTTGGAGGAGGTTGGAATGTGAAGCGAGCACGAGAACGATGAAAGAGTTTGGAGCATAAATGTGAAAATGCCAAACTCCTGCAATGAAGGACTTTAGCGCATGGCGCGTTGTTCTGAAGTCTTGTTGTTTTATACAGAACCTTCCCATGTATGGGAAAAACTTTACAGAGAAACTGTAAGCCACTACTGGCTAATGTAGGTTTTATGAACCGATAATAATGTCTTTGTGTAATTCATGTTTTCTCTTTCCATTGAAATTTCACTCATCCTGTGGGTATGCAGGTGTAACTGTAACATGATCTCTGTGTAACAATGACGGGTTTCGCTTTGCTAATGACAGATTTTGTTACGATGTTGATTAAATATATTTCTGTCGGTTTTATTCAAGTTTAATTAGGTTTTAGAAATACCCAGAACAAAATATGCTAGCTTTGTAGATTTGGCAAAAGTTATCGCGACAGTGAAAAAATTATTAAAACTGGAACTTTACACATTATGAAAGTAAATTCTTCAGGGTAGAGTAAAATCGAATCAGCTGTACAGTACAATCGAAAGGTATCAGGTAATTAACTATCCTGAAGCTACTTTGAAGTTAAATAGAGTTCATTGCAAACAAAACAGCACAAGACTGTTTACTAAGATCAGAAAAACAATGCCAATCAGAAAATCAGAAAAACTATGCCAATTCTATTTTTGTTTCTGCATTTCTACATTTGTTTCTGCATAAAGAATTTTATAACTGCACAATGTCATGTATATTTAAAGTTCACTGTTTCAACTCACAGATTTAATTCACTTTGCTGTCACATATGAAGTTAATGTTTATACACTGCATCTGCTACAATGTCAATCAGGTGTGTGTGTGTGTGTGTGTGTGTGTGTGTGTGTCTGTGTGTGTGTGTGTGTGTGTGTGTGTGTGCTTGTGTGTGCATGTATGTGCATGCACACATATGCATGTATGTGTGTCTGTATATGTGCTGGGTATGGTCACTCTGTTTAGCTGTGTTTTAATTACACAATCTGATGCCTGTATGAGAGATATTTCTCAGTTGAAACACACATATTGCCTATTTTGTATGACATATTGTTTCTATTTTTTATCAGATGTTTTCTAAAATAAACTTCCCAAAAAGAACAACAGCACTTTTTCATCTTTTGTTTAAACATAATGATACATTGGCACAGTGGCAAGCAAAAAGGTTCGGAAAGTCATTTCCTGGTATAGTGGGCAACGTCCTTTTTTTTATGAAGTTTGCATGTTCTCACTGTATTTGTGCTCCAGTTTCTTCCCACATTCTAAATACAATCTATTAAGTGAAATACAACACAAAATTGCCCATAGATGTGAATGTATTAGTCTGTGGGTCTGCCCAGCAAGAGTTGTTAAAGTGTTTTCCTTCTTCTTTTGCCTTGTGAGTAATATGTAGGTTCCAACACGCCCTACCAATTTAGGAAAAGTGGCTTAGTATATGAATGGATTATAAAACAGAAATTACTTTAAATGTGCACAAAAAAGTTGATCAAATCACAAATACATTTTGTATGGGTAAATTTTAGGGCGGCACGGTGGCTTAGTGGTTGGCACGTTCACCTCTCAGCACTAGGGATTCCCGGTTCGAATCCCCATCTGGGTGGAGTTTTCATGTTCTCCCTGTGTCTGCGTGGGTTTCCTCCGGGATCTCCGGTTTCCTCCCAAAAACATGGATCAAGTCAACTGAGTTCTCCAAATTGCCCAATATAGAATGTGTGTGCTTGTCTGTGTGAGTGAGTGTGTGCCCAGCGATAGATTGGCGCCCTGTCCTGGGTGTTTGGATTTTCACCAAATTGTACCTTATTTTAAATAAATCACAGGAAAGTAGTGTTATGTCAACTCGCTACACATCGTGAATAACACCACATTCACATGATTTATTCACAATAATGCACACTTGTCTTTAACACACAGAACCCAGCAGATAACAAACAGAATTAAAGAAACCACATGATGTAACAGAATAATGTGGTTTAACGGAAAGTGGCTGTTAAAACACTAAGCATGCTTTAATTCACTGTGCTACCGTACCGAAGTGTTGTATAAATAAACTCAATGGGAGGAATGTTTTTCTGGTGTGTGGGTGTTTTAGTTCTACATAACTACTGTTTGAGGCCTGAAAAAAAGCATGCTCCTGCTAAAAGAAGCCATTCTTGAAATGTTACAAGCAAAATAATTGTCTAATTTGAATAATGGCGGCACGGTGGCCGGTTCGAATCCCCATCTGGGTGGAGTTTCCATGTTCTTCCCGTGTCTGCGTGGGTTTTCTCCGGGTTCTCCGGTTACGTCCCTCAGTCCAAGAACATGGATTAAGTCAATTGAATTCTCAAAATTGCCCCATATAGTGTCTCTGTGTGAGTAAGTGTGTGCCCAGCGATGGATTGGTGCCCTGTCCTGGGTCTATCTGCCCAGCGCTCGAGAAAGTTCTCCCCTGGATGGGCATGGGGAACCCCACCGCGACCCTAATAGAGGATTAAGCAAAAGATAATGAATGAATGAATGAATTTAAATAATTTAAAAAATAATTTTGTTTAAAGGCAAAGCACTAATGCACAGCTCTGATATGGCCAATGTTAAAAATAAAATACAATGTTGAAATAAAAACAACAATTACATCACAATCTGTTTATGACCACTGTAGTGTGTTAGCGTTACTATTTAGCTCATTTGTGCATATTGGGTTTGTCACTGTGCACTGGTTGATTTTTAAGTGTGTTTAAAGTACTCTGTAACATGGTATCTGTACCTAGAGGCTTTTTTTACTCCAGCCATGTTGTTCCTGCAGCGGTATTACGTTGATGAAGCAATAGTTCTTATGATAACAGACATTGTTATTAATGCATTGAATTTCTGTGAGGGGTGCTTACTCCCGATCATATTTATTATTATTATTATTATTATTATTATTATTATTATTATTATTATTATTAATAACATGTTAGCTTCATCTGTTTGTCTGTGTGTCTGGTAAAAAGTTTGCAAATGCTATTTCACCCACTTCCCGTAATCCGATTAAGCTGAAACTTTGCGCAATTGTTTATTGTCGATGACAACACATGAATCAATTACAAAAATTACCATTTAATTAACTAATTAGTGGTAATTAATATATTCTGTTCAACTATATAAGGGGCGCATCTGCATTGTGTCTCTCTAATATGCTGGTTATTAAGGTTTTAATGGTTTTAATGGTTTAATAAATAGTGTTCTGTCAATTATGGAAACATGTGTTGTGCTCCCTTCTTCGCCTTAGTTTGTCACATTATTATTTGTCTCTTGTGGTTCTGTCTCAGGTGGCCGGGTCCGGCACACCCACACTTTTTACCAGCGTGCCTTGCCCTATTACATACTTTTCCACACAATTTTATTCTCTGTCCAAATATGTACCTTCATAGACCATCTGATCTGTCTACATAGTTATAAGGAGTTATAAACAGCGATTTTGTTACTGCATTGTGGTTTAACTGCCAGGCTCCACCCACTAGGTACCGCTGATCCGGGTGTGAAGCAATACATGCTATATAAATTAACAGTCAGTTTTTGACACAGTGCAGAACTGTTTAAACAGTTGTCTTTATTTAACTTCAAGTTTACTCAACATTATTCTGCATTTATGTATATTGTATAAGCATTATTATCAGCCCAGGATTAATAAGTGTTAATGTTTGTAAATTTTTGGTTCCCATTGATTTTAATCATAATTAAAACACTAGCGTTTTGTTTTAATGTTTACTATGAGATTTTATATTACTTCATGTATTTAAATTATGTTTAAAAGCATAATATGTGTTCAATAGGCCTAATTAAGCCAGATTAAACCCAGCAGTTATTAAATGTTGGTTTTTGCAATTAAAAAATAACACATAACCGGTCCTTATTTAACCACTATTTAATACAGTACTTTTAGTATTAACTAATTGATAATTTGATGAGGTCATTTTTTGTAACAAATATGGAAAAATTATAAGATTATTCCAAATTCTATACATGTATGTAAATGTATGTAAAAAGTATTCTAAAAAAAATGAAATAAATTATAATAAGTGGTAAAAAGATTTTAATAGTCAGTGAGGCATATTTCTTAAAATTTTCCATGTCTCTTATTTCTCTTGAATCTTATCTATTAGAATTTAATACAATGACCATGGACAGTGATGATATGCATCAATTAGATCTTTTCATTATAGTTTTTAGAATTTTCAATATTTAAATGTTTTAATTTAGCGACAGGATTATTTTTGATTTTTCTACTGCACCACTAAACAAAATTTTCTTAAAAACTTATTAAAATTATATTCTATGATGTCATGAATTTGTAAAAAAAAACTACTTTATTAATCTCAAAATTAATCTAATTTCATTATCTTCTGCATAATCCTCTACAAGAATCATGGAGGGTGGGGGGTGTCCCTTATGTCCATTCAGGAGAGAACTTTTTGGGCCCTGAGCAATGCATCAAATCATCGCTGGGCACACACTCACTTACACAGACAGATAAACACTCTACATGGGGTAAATTAGAGAAGCCAATTCACTGTGAAGGAAAACCCTGTAAAAACCCACAGGGACACATGGAGAACATGGAAACTCCAACCAGATCGGGATTTGAACCTGGATTGCCGGCGCTGAGAGATGGATGTGCGAACCACTTGTGCCACCCTCATTTAAATTTTAAAAAATTTACATTTTTAAAATTTTGTCACTGTTGTTTCAATAAAAAATATTATAACTAGCTAAATTTATATTCACCTTTTTTACCATTCACTCATTCATTCATTCATTATCTTCCGCTTATCCTCTATTAGGGTCGCGGTGGGGTTCCCCATGCCCATCCAGGGGAGAACGTCTCGGGCGCTGGGCAGATAGACCCAGGACAGGGCGCCAATCCATCGCTGGGCACACACTCACTCACACACACACACTCTAAATTGGGCAATTTTTGAGAATTCAATTAACTTGATCCATGTTTTTGGACTGTGGGAGGAAACCGGAGAACCCGGAGGAAACCCACGCAGACACGGGGAGAACATGGAAACTCCACCCAGATGGGGATTCGAACCGGGAATCCCTAGCGCTGAGAGGCGAATGTGCTAACCACTAAGCCACCGTGCCGCCCCTTTTTTTACCAAAATCACAAAATTGTATTTCATTTTTTGAAGTTATTTCTAATAAATGCTTTGAATAGTACATTTTAAGATTCTCATACAATTGTGTTGTTACAAAAATTATTCAACTGCTGGAAATACTATTTAATAGAACATGTAAATAGGAGCAGAAAGATCATTTACACTAGAGGTCTTTTATATTTTGTTGGTTATTATATATATAAAAAAAAGCTTAATTTAAATGTAAAAACAAACATTCAAACAGTAAAACTTGAAGTAGTCTAAATAATCAAAATATGTTTCCTTACTGGGAGATTTGAACATAAGGACATGTGTGAATGTCTTGGGAATTTATATGCCTGTGTCACAAGCACACAGAATGGGCACAGGGATATTTGACACTCCTGTAGACCCAGGGTACAAAGGGCACTCACACCTGTGGTGGAGGCATCGAGAGTGCCGGACCTGTCTGACAGGTGTGTTTGGCACAGATTCAGAATCGGCTTTGTGCACGTAGCTTACTGGAAACTCCGTTAGCACTGCCAGTAAAGTGCCGCCCATGGGCAAAGCTGCACCTTCTGATTGGCTGAAAATGATGTGAACTTTTTTTTTACGCAGCCAGTTTGTTATTTTCTTCTCTTAAGTGCTTTCACTTTTCTACCGGCCTCGCCTCACTGCACTGAAGTAGATCAGACTGACAGGAGATTGAGATCTAACTTCATAACTCATAACTATCTCACCCGGGCAAACTAGAGAAACGGGTTCCTTTTGCATCAAAACTTAAAATAGAGATCATTAAGACAAGGGGCCTTTAATCACAAAGTCTTCTCTGCACCCCAGATTGAAAAACACTTTTATTTCTAAGTTATTTTTCATTTCGAAAGAGTCTAGCTATTTGTTGAAGGTCTCTTTGTATTAACTTTTGTGTTTAATAAAAAGCAATGCATTAAACAGTTTAATCATCCTGATTTTGAAGTTGTGGTAAAATACCCAAAAATCTAAACTGAAAATGAAACTAAGGTGGTGTTATAACAAGACAGAAAGTAATAAGCAAATTAGGATTTAAAAAGGGAGGCACGGTGGCTTAGTGGTTAGCATGTTTTTCTCTCAGTGCTAAGGATTCCGGGTTCGAATCCCAATCTGGGAGGAATTTCCATGCTCTCCCTCTGTCTGCGTGGGTTTCCTCTGGGTTCTCCGGTTTCTTCCTGCAGTCCAAAAACATGGATCAAGGTCAATTGAATTCCCCAAATTGCCCCATATAGAGTGTGTTTCTGTGTGTATGTGTCTATGTAAGTGAGTGTGAGCCCAGCAATAGATTGGCGCCCTGTCCTGAGTGTAACTGACCAGTGTCCACCCGAAACATTCTCCCCTGAATTGGCAACCCTCCCCCCACTCTGACCCAAGTAGAATATAAAGCAGAAGATAATCGATGGATAGATTTACAATAAGAAAACTAATATAGCGCTAAGACACAAAATAAGCACAAAATAAAATTAATATAAATAATGTTAATAATGTTAAATAATGTTAATCAATAACACTTAATATTAACACTATGTAGAAAAATGTTATTTAAATAATAAATTAGCAGCTTTGTGAAAAGTTTAATAGTATATAGTCAAAATACACGAGCAAGTTGAAAAAGCTGAAGGCCGACACACACCCCTGACTTGTGAGCACAACTTCAATGGTAAATAACTGTACTGGGTAACAGTTTCAGTAATTTATTTATATAGTGATTTTTACAATAGTACATTGTCACAAAGCAGCTTTACATTGTTATAAGTCTTTAAACCTCCAAAGAGCAAGCTAAAGCGACAGTGGCAACTCCCTGTTATGTTGTTATTTTAAGGTAAAAACATTGGGAGGAACAAGGTTCAGTGGGGGACTCATCCTCCTTAAGCTGGGCAGCATCAACAGTGTAGAACAGTCATGTACAGTTTGGTGATCAGGTGACCCATATTTAACAATTGGAAAACCTATAACAGAAAGCAGACTAGTCCACCGAAACTAAACTAACAAATGCCACTCTTAAACAAAAGACAGAAGCATCTCAACTGGATGGCTGCTGAGTGGTTTAAAGTTATGTTCTCTGATGAAAGTAAATTTTGCATTTCCTTTGGAAATCTGAGAAACTGATTTTGGGATTTTGTTTAGCTGTCACTTATAATCATTACAATTAAAAGAAATAAACCTTGTCCGTCTACCAGCGCTGGTGATCCAGTTTCGAATCCCAATCTGGGTAGAGTTTCCATGATACAAGATAAATTAAATGCTTTAAATGGACCCATATACATTTAGTGTGTGTTTGTGAGTGTGCCCAGTGATGGATTGGGGCCCTGTCCTGGTTAAACGTTCTCTCCTGGATGTGCATGGGAACACTCTACCCTAGTAGATACTACCTAGTTGAAGATAATGAATAGATGGATATTTTTATTTTTAATAATAATAAAATGATCAAAAGATGATTTTTAAATAATATTTTAATTTAATAACCGGCACCTGTATATAATTAAGAGATACCTGGCCAAAAAAAAGTCACCACCTGGATGTAACTTAGCAAACAGCTATGAGCCTCCCATTGGATAAATACTGCATGGGTGATTATCTTACAGATGGCAACAAGTTATTTAACCCAACTGGTGCCATGAGTTGCTTCTCATGTCTTAAACAACCATGTCGAAAGACACATCTCTTGGTCCTGGACAAGATGTTAGTCTGTTTGAGAAGGGTCAAATCATTGGCATGCATCAAGCAAAGAAAACATCTAAGAAGATTGCAGAAACAACTAAAATTGGGTTAAGAACTGTCCAACGCATCATTAAAAACTGGAAAGATAGTGGGGACCCATCGTCTTGGAGAAGGAAACGTGGCCGCAAAAACAAAATCCTGAATGATGATTAGAGATCACTTATACGTTTGGTAAAATCAAATAGAAGAAAAACAACAGAAGAGCTCAGGGCTATGTTTAATAGTGATATTAAGAGCAGTTCCAGATGCACAATGTGAAGGGAACTCAAAGGATTAAAACTGAATAGCTGTGTAGCCTTACAAAAATCACTAATCAGCAAGGCTAACCGGAAAAAAAAGAATTAGACTCTGGAGCAATCAAAAAAGGTCATGTGGTCTGTGAGTCCAGATTTAACCTGTTTCAGAGTGATGGGCAAGTGATTTCTTTTGGTGGCGACTTTTTTTTTTGGCCTGCCAGAGCAATACTAAGTTTGAAAAAGTGAAGCTAGTTCAGGCTAACATGGCTTGAAAAAGAGTCAATATAAACACAGACAACCTTGCCAAGATGTGGGTAGTAAGAGACTGACTAATAAATAGGGAGCTGTAACCAAGACGGCTGGAACAAAAGACAGAAAAACAAAAAAAAACTGAATAGGGCCAACTGAAAAGAACATAAACGCAAAGTTAATCTGAAAAGGGTAGATATTAAAATAATATCTATAATGAAATATGAGGATGGCAAATACATGCAGTTTATGATGCATTATATATTCTTGTCATTAACAAAGTCACGATGCCTTTCACTCATTCTCAGCCTGGTATGATGCCCTGTTGAGAAGTCCCAGACACGTGAATGTACAGGTATGCTTGTGTAAAATAGTTTTGTGTAGCAGGATATTAGTGTGGTTACAGGAAATTATTTTTTCAAATGAAGATTCTTAGTTTTCATTAACTTATTGCACTATTGAAGTAAAACTGATTTAACGAAAAGAGCTGTACATGTATTAAAAGCTACAGTTTTATGAAGCAAGTATAATAAAGTGCGTGGAAGAAAGTGGTAAACAAATCAATGGGGCAATGTTTTGCCACTGGTGCACCAGAGCAGTGAAGATTAAAGAGGTTCTTGAACAAAGACTCGATACTGGCCGACGAGGCGGAGCTGACAGTGCTGGACATTGGTAACAGGTAATTGGCACACCAATGACGACTCCATCGATGACTATAAGCAGCATTTATAAGCTGGAACAGCTCATGCCGCAGAAGGAGAGATTGTGGAGCTGCGGTGGTATGGCAGTTACATCCATTTTTACACAGTTTGTAAATAAGGCACGTGTCTGTAAAAATATCCTGCCTTCACGCTTCATTCAGTCCCACCTTGTCACACCTTGTTACACCTTTCCAGCTTTTACCCTCAGGGAAGAGTTTCAGAACCCTGAAGGCAAAAACAGAGAATAAGGTGGCGCTTCTTTCCACGTGTGATCCAAGTTATACACAATTTTGAAATTCATCAGTATTTTAAAGACACAGTTTATTTTTCTGAGTTTTAATTAATCTTAACTGTGTTTAAAGGGCTACAGATTAGGGATCTGTGCAGGTCATTCACAACAAACATGACTTTACTGGTTCTCATTTTGGGAACAAATACATCTTACTTTGAAGCAGAACGAGCACTTTTTTTAACCCCTTTTTTGTTAACTTTCCAGGTTTTGTCCACAAACAAGAAACAATTCAAAAGTGCAGTTATAATTCTTATAACCAGACATGATTTCACAATTGGCACAGTGTATTATACAAGTCATGTTTATACCTGATTTTAATATCTTTAATAACACAGAAGTACAGCTCTATTTATATATCTAGTTTCTGAGTAAATTTAAATGAGTTTTAAATAAATTTTATCCCTGACTATATGCTTAATAATCTGGAATTAAAATACAGTGCTTCAGTTTTTTGCAATGCTGAATTTATATTCACATTGTTAGACATATGTTGCCTAGACTACATTTAAATACAATGTAATGATGTCTTTCAATTATCATATTTGTTTGTCTTGCTTAATCCTTATGACAATAAAAAATGCATTTCTCGCACAAGCATAATCACACCTTGACTCTCCCTGCAAAGATCATTTTAGACTTTGTCCTGAGCCATCACAGCTTGGCAAGATCACTCAGCCAGTGTGAATTGAAGGTCAAGGAGACCATGAGGGCCAAGCCTTGTAGCACCATGGCGTAAAGCATCTGGTTATGCATGCCATCCAATTTAAATGTGTCATGAGTGATCGGACATAATTAGTCAACAGCTCTGAGTAGAAACTGTTACTGTTACATATTTTATATATTACATATATTTTGAAAAACTTAGAAAAAGTAATAAAATTACATTTTCCTCTCTTGGTGCACTCCACTGGCTGGACTCCACCAGCATTTATCTATTTCACTTATGTTACAGACAGAATCTTCCCTGGGGCTATATTCCATTATACTGATAACTATAGAAATGTACACTATTATGCTTTCAGGGTGAAAAATCTAGACTCAAGGCCCGCAGGCCATTTTGGGCCTGTAATACAATTATATCAGGCTCACGAGATCATTTTACATTGATCTATTATTATTGCTATTAGTGGCCTGGCGATATGGTTTTTTGAATCATGCTCATATTTTAAATTTGTATGATTTTGACAGGAACATTTTAATGGAGAGCAGAAATATTAAAAGATATTTAAAGTTTAGGTTTATTTTTGTGTTTTGATTTGTATTTTTGCTGTTTTATTTATTTATTAATTTATTATTATTATTTTTTTAACGGCATGGGTTTTCTCCTGGTTCTCCAGTTTCTTCTCAGAGTTTAAAACATGGATTCATTGTAAATTGACTGCTCTGAATTGCTTCTATTTAAATATATAGTGTGTGTAAGTGATAGATTGGCACACAGTGCTGAATTCATCTGCCCAGCGCTCAAAACATTCTTCCCTGGATGGGCATGAAACTCCCCACGACCCTAGTATAAGATCAAGCCTAATATAATAAGAGGAGATTAATAATCCTCTGCCCATCTCATGCTCTTTACTCGTGTTACTGACCCGTTGTTAGTTTACTTGAGTAGTTGTTAAATTCTTCTCCAGTTACTTTTCCGGCCTTTTGTTGCCCATGATTTTGAGATATGTTGCTGCCATCAAATTTTAATTAATTTAAAATAAGTGATTGTTTTTCATGATATGATAGAATGATTCTGTTTAAAGATCTAATACTTAGTTTATATTCTATTGAGAACAAAATATGAATTTATTACATATGCAAGTAATTGCCTATTTTTATTTTACATTTCATGTCCCAGCCTTTTTGGACCCAAGGCTGTACACAAATGCTCTTTCTCATTAAAAAAAAAAATTCTGTCTTACTCTCTCAGGTCTTTCTTTCACTTTGTCACACACTTTCTCTTTTTGTCTTTTGTCTCTTTTTTGTGCACGTCTGCAGCTTTATTTGACTCAAGTGCTCATTTTATTACAGCAATGTTTTGTTCTATTGATCCTTGTCTGTACAGCAGGTGAATAGCACATTGTAGTATATTAGAATTCTGGGCAAATTCAAAACTATTCATTCATCACGTATCAAGTACTTTTATTGTATTTTCAACAATAACATTTCCCAGTATCAAAGTGCTACATAGGGCAACAATCTACACAATACTACATAAAGTGCATTTACATTGGGTGACTTACATAGGATTTTGCGGGATGTTTATACTCATACCACAGACTTCACTCATGTATTCAGACATTGTTTTATGTACCATTGACAACAGAACTCACCTCCTATAGACTCACCTCTATTGGACTGATATTATCATTCATCCTGCGTCATGCTGAGTGATTTTATGGTTACCAGAATAAACAGCAGAGCCTTTGTTTGTCCTCATCAACGCATGACCTTCAACCTCATCTGATTAACATGATTCACTTCACAATCAGAAGCTATTATAAGAAATGTAAAGTTAGGTGTTT
Source organism: Corydoras maculifer (assembly GCA_019802435.1). Classification (NCBI taxonomy): domain Eukaryota; kingdom Metazoa; phylum Chordata; class Actinopteri; order Siluriformes; family Callichthyidae; genus Corydoras; species Corydoras maculifer. The sequence continues at coordinate 3,619,258 of JAFMOD010000104.1, read as the reverse complement.
GCTACTGAAGTGGGACATAGGTGAAATTATACAGATGTAAAATAATGGTAAAGTATTTTAATCTGTCATGTGAGGTCAGATAACATACTCATGAACTGTAAAACTGTGCCAACTGTAAAAGTGAAGTACATGGTGTATAGCTGTAGCATAAAACAAAATTGTGGACTTGGAAGATGTACAGGTAAAGCACATAGGTAAGTTATACATGAATGGTTTGGTGAGTATGTATGAGAGATAAACTGCACTGTTGAGTTATAACCAGTGAAGTGCACAAGTAAATATTAAAGGTCAAGTAAGGCTGATGTAATGTACAGGGGAAATAAACAGACTTTGTTGTCATTATACATAGTGTAAAGTACAACAACATTTCTTGACATATCCTACCTCAATTTAAGGTTGAGGTCAGGATCACTGGACCTGAAAATGTAAAAGGCCTTGCTTAAAGGCCAAACTTAGGCAGCCTGGCAAAGCTGGACCAAATTTTCTACCCATAACTGTTTAAGGTACATAGTTCAGGTGCATAGAGAAGGAGAGATTAATGGCAGAGACTCTGTTCTTATTTCGTAGGTTTAATGATTATGATCTCCTGTGTAAATATTTAGTTTTGTTTATTAGTTGCCTATGACAAACATCCAACTAAGTTTTAACTGTATTCTCTAACAAAACATTCAACCAAATACCCCATAGTCGTTTGAATCAAACTGAATTTAATATAGACATTAACATATTGACATTAAATGCACACCCACACACACACCCGCACACACACACCCGCACACACACACCCGCACACTCACACACACACACACACACACACACACACACACA
>JAFMOD010000104.1:3564360-3614063 GCA_019802435.1 Corydoras maculifer | reverse complement strand
TATATATATATATATATATATATATATATATATATATTCATTCATTAACTCCCGCTTTATCCTCTATTAAGGTCGCGGTGGGGTTCCCCATGCCCATCCAGGGGTGAACATCTCGGGTGCTGGGCAGATACACCCAGGACAGGGCACCAATCCATAACTGGGCACACACTGACTCACACAGACACACTCTATATGGGGCAATTTTGAGAATTTTACTGACTTGATCCATGTTTTTGGACTGTGTGAGGAAACCGGAGAACCCGGAGAAAACCCACGCAGATACAGGGAGAACATGGAAACTCCACCCAGATGGGGATTCGAACCGGGAATCCCTAGTGCTGAGAGGCGAACGTGCTAACCACCAAGCCACCGTGCCGCCATATATATATATATATATATATATATATATATATATATATATATATATATATATATATATATATATATATATATATATACAGTATATATAAAATCTATATATAAAAATCACATTGATTTGCACGATGGCTTAGTGGTTAGCATGTTTACCCCTCAGCGCTGGGGATCCCCCCGTGTCCTCATCGGTTTACTTAGGGTTTTCCAGTTTCCAGTCCAAAACATGGATTTAAGGTACATTAAGTTCTCTAATTGCCCCATATAATTTTGTGTGTCTCTGTGTCAGTGAGTGTGTGCCCAGCCACAGATTGGTGTCCTGTCCTGGGTGTGTCTGCCTAGCACTTGAAATGTTCTCCCGATGGGCATTCGGAAAACCCCCCTCTCAGTGCTGGAGATTCAGGTTTGAATCTCAATCTCTAAGTTTCCATGTTCTTCCCGTGTCCATCTGGGTGTCCCCTGGGTTCTCCAGTTTTCTCTTACAGTCCAAAAACAAGGACTCAAGATAAATTCAATGTTTTAAATTGCCCCATATAATAAATGACTGATCTGATGTGTGACTGTGTACGTCAGTGCTGAAGGTGGAGATTATGTTCATTGTTTTTTCACTGTTTAAATTAGGCATTAAGTAAACACATTCCTATTGCATTGTTACCATTGACCTACTTCTATAAACTAGAAATCAGATTTTCTATGGCCGTTGTTCTGTTTCATGGTCATATATTTATTATTGCCCACTAATCATAATGATAAGCGTTACAAAAGAGTCATTTTACAGTGTGTGCAGCATTTTGATTGTAGATCTTAGTTTCGATTTACACACAGACAATTTCTTTGAGATGTAAGTTTCAATTGTGCTTTAGATTTCTACCCTAGATATATCAATGATTATTGATAATAAGGCCTTTACTGGAATGGGATTGCCCATCCATCCATCCATCCATCCAGTATCTTCCGCTTTATCCTATATTAGGGTCTCGGGGGGTTCCCCATGCCCATTCAGGGAAGAAAGTTTTTGGGCGCTCGGCAGATACACCCAGGACAGGGCGCCAACCTATGGCTGGGCACACACTCGCACACATACACCCGGAATGGGTGGGATTGTTTTAATGAATGTTTTTGTTTAATTTATGCAAAGATATAGCACATGTCTATATATGTTTATAATTTATCTTATAGCCTTTAGTTGTGAACGTGTGGGTAAATGTGTTTATTATTTTGCCAAACCAAAGACTGGTGATCTATTCACATTGTTTAACAACTTTTCCTCCAGTGGCTGGTTTCTGCAGAAAATTAGCATTAAAATATTAAAAAAGTAATATTTTGACAATTTAATTTAAAAATTAATATCTTAATTAATATCTTATATCTTAGGAGGGGTTCCCTATGACCATCCAGTGACAAGATTTATACGTGCTGGGCAGATACAGCCAGGGCAGGGTGCCAGTCCATCGCTGAGCACACACTTACTCACACATGAACTACATAGGGCCAATAGAGCAATATAGAGCAGCCAATTTACATCAAGTCTTTATTTTTAGACTGTGGGAGGAAACCGGAGAACATGGAAAAAACCCACACAGATATGAGGAGAACATGGGAACTCCACCCAGATTGGGATTCGAACCTGGATCCATCTTAAAACTTTTTATTAAATTTTATAATTTTACAATATATCGTGAAAGAATCAGCTTGTGTTTGTGGTCTGCATGTTCGCACCTTAGCTGACAACTGTCTTGCTTGGTATCAGCATGTGTTATTTCTAAACAGGCTGGGGCAGCTTGTAGTGTGTTAACACTCTGGGCATCTACTGGCAGCAAATTGCAGTCAGTCACACCAATTTTCCCTTAATAAAAAAGAGTGGTTAGCACACAATAAGACACTATATTTGCTGGCAGGTTAAAAGAACCTAAAGACTGTAAGTTGTGCTTGCTCATTGCTGCTTTTTTTGGTTAGGTGACCGCCTCACCCTGTTGTGACTGTAGAGGACAGAGACACCACCCAGTGCTTCAACACAATCGGGTCAATAAGGGTCCCCCTTTTTTGCCATTTGTTTCTTTTTTATTTACTTAACATAAGGTATGCACGTTCTCAAAAGCAAACACTGCCACCTGAGGTTTGGTATGGTTCATAGGGGCACATCCAAGGTATTATTTAAAAAAAAAAAAATTTTGGGTGGCACAGTGGCTTAGTGGTTAGCACGTTCGCCTCTCAGTGCTAGGGATTCCCGGTTCGAATCCCCATCTGTGTGGAGTTTCCATGTTCTTCCCGTGTCTGCGTGGGTTTCCTTCGGGTTCTCCAGTTTCCTCCCACAGTTCAAAAACATGGATCAAGTCAATTGAGTTCTCCAAATTGCCCCATATAGAGTGTGTATGTGTGAGTGAGTGTGTGCCCAGTTATGGATTGGCACCCTGTTCTGGGTGTGTCTGCTCAGCGCCAGAAACGTTCTCCCCTTGCCTACAGCACTTACACACAGAGGAATTTGTACCCCAAATTTAGCCCACCTGTGCAGTGAAACACACATACACACATTAGTGAAGTAAGAACACATGTCCTGAGCTGTGGTTGGCCTTGTATATGACACAAAGGATGATTAAACTCCTCAAACTCCCATTGCCTATTCAACAGCATCATGGTATGTTGGAACATAGTGATTGGAGTGATTTTGCCACTCAGCAGTGATGCAATGAACATCTTCTCTTCCACCCTTTGAACCTGTCTCAACATCTGTCTAATCTTATTTAGACTAGCATGTAGGTCACACCCTGGCCCCTGGCTTACAGAGCTTCATCAGGAACGGGAAATGAACCTGCAGTCAGCCTAAAGAAAGTGGACTGCCCTCAAATCTGGCTGGTCTCGTTCTGCTAGTTTCCCAAGGAACATCTCTGTCAAGGCCTGTTTCATCCAGACCAAGATAATCTTCCAAACTATATTATGGAGACTGTTGAGGGCATCAGCAATGACTTTTGCATTCATCACCCACCCTCTAAGATGAAGGACTTGAAGAATCAGCACTTTCCCCATAGTGCTTGTAATCTTACAGCAGGATTCTTCCGATTCTAATACAATTCAAAAGTACCTGGTTGAAAGCAACATATCAATACCAAACGTTTTTGTTTGAATGTGCGACATTCATCAAGATATCATATTTGATATTATAAAACAACCTTCTGAACCCTCATCAATCTGGCTACAAAAGTTTACTAGGATAAACTCTAGTAAACTCTTGTGGCACGATAACCGTGCATGACGGTGTCAAGGTTTTATCCTGAGCTCTGGTATTCTCTCATTGTCCAAATGTATGGTCATTGGAATGGCTTTTTTTTCTTCTAGAATTCAGTTTTCTAACACAGGTAAAAGGTAGTTAAATCAGGTAAACAACAAAACTAAACTTAACTAATAAATAATTAATAAATCCCCTAAGTAGAACTAAAATGAGAATGCTGCTCCACCTCATGAATCAGAATGGGTGTAATTTGGATGTACTAGATCTGTCATCTGGTGTTAATAGCCTTTTCTTAAGGGTCAATGCAAAAAAACATAACATTTTAAATTATACACTAGAAGGTAGTCTAATCAAGTCAAATGCAAAATTTCTTACACATTTTAAAGCTTTTCTGACTTGTTAAGATTTCATTTTTGCAGTGCTCGGCCTCTTGTGACCTTTCCCACCAGGCTCCTCCAATTTCACCAGGCCGCTCAAGAAGGTCCCCCATTGAGCCTTGGTCCTCACAAGGTTCATTCCTTTTAAAATAAAACAGATGCTAGAGAGTTTTCACCTTGCAACTGTTGCTTCAATTTGAATTAAATACAAGGGGTAAATAAAATATTTATGAATAAACACAGGGTAGAATGGTGGCTTAGTGGTTAGCACATTCGCCTCTCAGCGCTAGGGATTCCCGGTTGGAATCCCCATCTGGGTGGAGTTTACATGTTTTCCCTGTGTCCGCGTGGGTTTCCTCCGGGTTCTCCGGTTTCCACCCACAGTCCACAAACATGGATCAAGATCAAATTAATTCTTCAAATTGCCCCATATAGAGTGTGTGTGCCCAGCGATAGAAACGTTCTGATTGGATGGGCATTAGGAACCCCCCCCCCCCCCGCTACCCTAATATAGGATAAAGTGGAAGATAATGGATGAATGGAGGTTAATTAATAAAAAAAATCATGTCAATGATTTCAAACTGCAATTTTTCTGAACACTACTGTAACTGTAATTATCATTCTGTTGGTACATGGTACATACCTCCTTCAGTCCGAAAACATGGATCAATTCAATTGAGTTCTCCAAATTGCCCCATATAGAGTGTGCCTCTTTGAGTGAGTGTGTGCCCAGCGATAGATTGGTGTCCTTTCCTGGGTGTATCTGCCCAGCGCCCAAAACGTTCTCCCCTGGATGGGCATGGAGAACCCCCCCACGACCCTAATAGAGGATAAAGCGGAAGATAATGGATGAATGAATGAATGAATCAACACAGCACCATAAAAATAAAAAAGAAAAACAGAAGAAGTCATCTAATCTCACTATGGAAAGGATGGGAACAGAAAAAAACGTGCAAAATATCAGTTGGGGCCAGATGAAGAAGTACTTTGGAATAAATTGGCATGACCTTAAACAGATTAGATACATTTCCAATCTATCACAGGGCACACTCACTCACACAGACACACACACAAACACACTACATATGGGGTAATTTAGAGAATTCAATTGCCCTTGATCGATGTTTTTGGACTGTGGGAGGAAACCAGAGAACCTGAAGGAAACCTACATGGACACGGGGAGAACATGGAAACTCCACCCAGATTGGAATCCCTAGCACTGAGAGGCACACGTGCTAAACACTAAGCCACCGTGCCGCCCTATCTGTAATGTTATTCTTGGATAATTCTTTCAGCTTTATTTAGTGGTTTATTTTCTGTGACAGTATCTGGATTTACGTCATACCTTTTTTTTTTAAATTAAGTGAATGCAGCTGTACACTTAGTAACAGCAAATACTGCTAAGAATGCACGGCATTACTTCACCTTAATTGGGAGAGCACGTGTAGGCAACACACAAACCCACATAGACAATTTTTTTTTATTTACAAGGTAATATGATACATTTGTACTCACTTTAATAATCTAATATTAAAATGTAATAAATAATAATTTCCCTCTACACAGTATGTACCAAATCAAACAAATCAGACAAAAAATGGTAGCCTTTAAAGGCTTACAACACTGCTTCGTGACAATGTATTATCGTAAAAAGCTCTATATAAATAAATAACTTGAACTTACTTGAACTTGATTATCATCAGGATTGAGCTTATCCCTCCTATTATGTTAAAAAAATGACATCAATAGGTCATGGGTCAAATTGACGCACCCAGTTTAAAGAACTGTCATTTATCTAAGCAATCGTCACAACATTTGTGTAAGGTTATCATGGCACAAACAAAAGAGATTTTTAATTCAGAAGAGAAGTGGATGTTTATCTGGTAAGAAAGGTTACTTACCATTTATAAAGAGTTTGTTTGGACTATTATTTACTCCTGGGGAGCAGTTGTGTAGAAGTCTGTGAGGATGGATCAGTACAATTTCAAAACTTTCTCAGAATTGCTAATATTAAATTTCATGAGTTCACTATCGGGCGGCACGGTGGCTTAGTGGTTAGCATGTTCTCCGCTCAGCACTAGGGATTCCTAGTTCGAATCCCCATCTGGGTGGAGTTTCCATGTTCTCCCCGTGTCTGCGTGGGTTTCCTACGGGTTCTCCTGTTTCCTCCCACAGTCCAAAAACATGGATCAAGTCAAATGAATTATCCAAATTGCCCCATATAGAGAGTGTGTGTGTGTGTGTGACTGAGTGAGTGTGTGCCCAGTGATAGATTGGCGCCCTGTCCTGGGTCTATCTGCCCAGCGCCCGAGACGTTCTCCTCTGGATGGGCATGGGGAACCCCACCGCGACCCTACTAGAGGATAAAGCGGGAGATAATGAATGAATGAATGAGTTCACTATCAGGGGAACACTGAGCAATAGTGGTGTGCATGGCAAGGTTGTAATGAGAAAGCTGCCACTGAAAAAAACCTTACTGCCAATGTTTAGTTAGTTAATGATAACATGGATAAGCCAAAAGGTCAATGTAATAATGTAATGTTAAATTAAAAGCATTTAAAGAACAAAAACAATACATTCCAACATGAAAACATTATCTCATCTGTAAATCTGTAAATGGTGTTTATTTTATCATGGTTTTGGCCCATTCTTTGTTGCATCTTTTACAATAAACATTGTTCCCATGACATTTTGACTTGTTTACCTTACCTTGCAATTTTTTTTTGCTAAGGTTTGCCATGCTTGATGGTGTATCTACTTTGTTTACACCAAATGTCTGCAACAATTTTAGATTTGTTTTTTTAACTGATATTTCTAAAGTGAGGGGCGGCACGGTGGCTTAGTGGTTAGCACGTTCGGCTCTCAGCGCTAGGGATTCCCGGTTCGAGTTTCCATGTTCTCCCTGTGTTTGCGTGGGTTTCCTCCGGGTTCTCCGGTTTCCTCCCACAGTCCAAAAAACATGGATCAAGGTCAATTGAATTCTCAAAATTGCCCCATATAGAGTGTGTCTGTGTGAGTGAGTGTGTGCCCAGAGATGGATTGGCGCCCTATCCTGGGTCTATCTGCCCAGCGCCCCAGACCCTAATAGAGGATAAAGCAGGAAATAATGGATAAATTAATGAATTTTGAAAGTGATTAAGTGAGCATTTTTGGCTACTGTGCTCACAATCAAGGGAATCTGTCCTCCACATTTAATCCATCCGTGCACCACACATATACACCACAGGTGAAGTTAGTGGTGGAAAGCCCTGTTTAAGGTGTCAAGAGAGCAAATGGGGTTAGGTGACTTGCTCAAGGTCACTTCAGCCATAGTATTTGTAGGGGCCAGAAATTGAACGGCTGGTTCCTAAACCACAGGTCTACAACTGCCCCAACAGTCCAAATGTCTCAAATGTTCTTAGATATTTAAGCAAAAAAACAAACAAAAAAATGCATATACTGTATTTTTAACTATGTAGAAACAATTTGGGGAAGGTCTTTTTCAGTTCCATGTCTATGTGGCTGCTTTGGCGCAAGTTCCATGAAAGCATGGTTGAGTAAGTTTGGTGTTCGCAATTAGGCCTCTACAACTAATTCAAAACTCTGTAGCCATGCCCATCCAGGGAAGAACGTTTCAGGTGCTGGGCAGATACACCCAGGACAGGGCGCCAAACTATTGCTGTACCTTCAATCTATATTTTCAAAATACACTCCGACTTGTCACTCTAGTGATGAATGTTGCCTGGTGATTCCAACTCACCTTGGTGGAACCATCTTCCCAACTCTGGGAGGCGAGTCACTTAGCATCTTCAAGAAACAATTGAAAACACATCTCTTCCACAAACACCCACACAGAGCCCTGATATTAAATGCAATAAAGACCATTGAAATGAGCTAGAATAGTAATTGCAAGCCAGGCCGTCTCATCCAGCATCCAAGATAATTACAAATACTTCATGAATGGGCAAAACTCCTACCAAAACAATAGAAAATGTTGTAGAAAGCTGTCCCAGAAAAGTGAAATCTATTATAACAGCACCCATTTTAGGCTCGGATTTTATCAAAACATCAAAATATCCATCCATCCATCCATTATCTTCCAGTTTATCCTCTATTAGGGTAGTGGGGGGTTCCCCATGCCCATCCTGGGGAGCACATTTCGGGCGCTGAAGGTTGTGGGTTCAAATCCCTTGTCCACTAAAGTTACCAATGTGGGTTCTTGAGAAAGACCCTTAACCCTCATTGCTCCATTGCATCCAGTGTTCTGATACTTGTTCAATCATTCAATCATTCATCGTCTTCCGCTTAATCCTCCACTACAGTCACGGGGGGTTCCCCATGCCCATTTAAAAAAGAATTCAGTTGGGATACTTGTAAGTCGCTTTGGATAAAAGCATTGGCTGAATGACCAAATGTAAATGTAAATGTAATGGATAATAAAGATCCATAAAAGTATTACTCGCACAGGGGCTCCTGTAACAGGTAAATATGAATCAAACTGACAGAAACCTGACACGTGAAGGAAAGGTATAGAGTATATATAAATCCATTTGACACGTGTACAGAATCAAACAAAGACAACAAACTAATTACGAAAACTCAAAGGAGCGTATCAAGCACTCCTTGCGCTCACTGTCTTACATACACTCAGACACATGCATATGGAAAAATGTGTTATGCTTGGTATCGGTTTACAACACTTACTCAATACTGTGATGCACTTGAAACATGATGTGATTTATAATCTGGATTAACAGGGCAGGACTCTGTGGTTAGAATTAATCTGCATTAACGTAATTTAAGATTTTACTCATCACTGAGACTAATTCCTGTACAGTGAGTCAAATATTAAAATAAAGCAGCTACTGTTCTACAAAGTCTTTGTAAGAAAAAAAACATAAACAAAACTTCAAACTGAAAAAATACTTTTTGGTACTTTATTAATATTATTATGTGTTTTGCTACTTTACTGGCTGATTTTCTGACCCCAAATTGCTTAATGTAAAAAAGTCTAAATAAATAGTAAAGAGATAACTTGTCTGGATTTTGTCTGGATAAACAGCTATAGGAGCTTGCAAAGTTTTAAATTTCAAACCCATGGGTATTTACATTTTGTGGCATGGTGGCTTAGTGGGCATCCAGGTTTAAATCCCAATTTGGTAGGAGTTTCCATGTTCTTCCCATGTCCACGTGTGCTTCTTCTGAGTTCTCCAGTTTCCTCCACAGTCCAAAAACATGAATTGCCCCATTTAAATTGCCCCATATCCTGTGTGTGTGTCTGTGTGAGCAAGTGTGTGCCCTGCGTTGGATTGGAGTTTTGTCCTGGTGTATCTGCCCAGCATCCAAAACCTGTATGGGCACAATCACAGACATTAACTTGTGTCAATGACAATCCCTTAAATAGTCAGTCATTTCTGAGATAAGAAACTTGTTTCAGACCAAAAGTCCTGAATTGAGTTAAGTTTAATTTAAGGACTCCTCCTATAACTGCTAATATGAAATTGGAGGTGTGTGTGTGTATGTGTGTGTGTGTGTGTGCATGTGTGTGAGTGAGTGAGTGTGAGAGAGACAGAGAGAGAGGGAGAGATATAGAAAGAGGAATTTAGAAAGCTTTCCCGAGAATGGGTTGGATAAAGGTGGGGAAAATGTAGGGAAAATCCCAACATACCTATGCAAAACAGCATCATCTGACCTCATGCAGGAGGCGGGACCGGAAGTATACATGGGTAGAGCTTTTATGTCATCTACAGGGAGTGCAATCTATCTGAATCAAGGCACACCATGCTGTAATCAACTGTTCATTTTTTTAAATGACAGACATTAACAAACTAAGAAGCAAACACATGGAGTTAAATAATAAAAAAATAAACCCATATTGATAACTAATATCACACACCACATCCCACATCACTGTATCAACTAATAATATTTACTAATAATACAAACTACTAACTACTAATACAAACTACACTTTGATTTTGCAATCACAATTTTACTTATTAATATAAATTGTTGAACATATATATAAATGGGCTTAGTGGTTAGCATGTTCTCCTCTCAGCACTAGGGATTCCCGGTTCGAATCCCCATCTGGGTGGAGTTTCTATGTTCTCCCCGTGCCTGCGTGGGTTTTCTTCGGGTTCTCCGGTTTCCTCCCACAGTCCAAAAACATGGATCAAGTCAATTGAGTTCTCCAAATTGCCCCATATAGATTGTGTATGTGTGCGTGTCTGTGTGAGTGAGTGTGTGCCCAGCGATAGATTGGCACACTGTCCTGGGTGTATCTGCCCAGTGCCCGAAACATTCTACCCTGGTTGGGCATGGGGAACCCCACCGCGACCCTAATAGAGGATAAAACGGAAGACAATGGATGAATGAATGAATGAATGAATAAATAAATTAAATGAATAAATTGTTGTTTTATATATATATATAAATTTATTCATTGATTATCTTCAGCTTAATCCTCTACTAGGATCATGTGAGGGTTCTCCATGCCCATCCAGGGAAGAACATTTCGAGCGCTGGGTAGATACACCCAGGACAGTGTGCCAATCTATCGCTGGGCACACACTCACTCACACAGGCACACACACACTCTATATGAGACAATTAAGCGCATTCAATTTACCTTGAACCCATGTTTTTGGACTGTGGGAGTAAACCGTAGGAAGCAGAGGAAATCCATACGTACATGGGGAGAACATGGAAATTCCACTCAGATTGGGATAAGAACCTGGATCCCCAGCACTGAGAGGCAAACATGCTAAACATCCTGTCTATTAGACCCAATACATGCAAACCTGTTTAAAGACCTCCTGGTAAATATTACAGAGCCTTTAAAAAACATTATAAATTCATCACTTAAAATAGGCTATGCCCCAAAAAATCTGAAGTGTGCAGTCATTAAACCATTACTTAAAAAACCCAATTTGGATCCTCCAATACTGTCCAACTATAGACCAATATCAAACCTTCCTTTTGTCTCTGAAATCCTAGAAAAAATAGTGTTTAACCAGCTGAATCACCATCTTCTAGATAATAACATTTATGAAGTTTATAAGTCAGATTTTGGGTCTCACCATAGCACTGGGACAGCCTTAATTAAAGTAGGTAACTTAAGTAGACTTATTTCTTCCTTAAAATAACATAACAGGGAGTTTTTTCTTGCCACTGTTGCTTCGGCTTGTTCTTTGGTGGTTTAAAGGCTTTTAACTCTGTACAGCTGCTTTGTTACCATGTACTGTTGTAAAAAGCATTATATAATTAAATTACTTGAACTTGAGTTTCACTAAGCCACTGTGCCACACACTACATGAACTTTATTCATTCATTCATTCATTATCTTCCACTTAATCCTCTACTAAGGTCAAGGCGGGGAGGGGGTTCCCCATGCCAATCCAGGCATGGGGAACCCCCATATATACACACACTTCTGATTAGTCTCATTTTAAATACATTCATTTGTGAGTAATCTTGTGACTTGAGACTGGTCCAACTGAAGTTATCTGATCTGCAAATTCTCTCTCTCTCTCTCTCTCTCCCCCCCTCTCTCTCTCTCTCTCTCTTTCTCACTTTAAATATATGAAACAACTTTTTCCAAAGTTATTTATACATCTGGAAAAAAAATAAAAATAGCTCAACATTTTTGCATATGTGGTTTTAATTCCTAACAGTAGTCAGAAAGACACATGTTTTTTTATTTATTACTATTTATTACCTTTACAGTTTGCTCTGAGGGCAGCACGGTGATGGTAAGTGATTAGCATGTTTTCATGTTCTGCCTGTTTCCACATGGGTTTTCTTCTGGTTCTCTTGTTTCCTCTTACAGTCTAAAAACATGGATTTAAGGTAAATTGGCTGCTCCAGATTGTGTCTGCGTGTGTGAGTGATTAAGTATGTGCCCAATGGAGGATTGGCGCCCTGTCCTGGGTGTATCTGCCCAGCATCAAAACATTCACCCCTAGATGGGCATGTAGAGCCCCCCTGCGACCCTAGTATTAATGTTAAAACAGTCAGTCTATAGACAAAATAAAATACAATCTATTTGGAATGACTTAAAACACCTTGGAACTCTATAGGCTCTTCGCAAGGTAATTTGCGATGCTCATTACTATCTTACACGATAGTAAAATGAAAATACTTAATGATTTAGACCATAACATAAATACAATGTACATGTTCAAGTTAATTTAATTATATAATGCTTTTAACGACAGTGCATTGTTTATCCTGTTGTGACATGTCATCCACTTGGCAACGGGCACACTTCCAAAAAAGGTGAAACCAGGTCTCTGAATTGTTTGACACTTATGGAAAACATCCACTTCTAATACTGCAGGCATTATACAGAGTTCATTTGGGAACAGTCATTCACATGCACCCGAACTGTTTGGTATGAACCACACAGTTTGGTATGTACATTCGCACAGCAAATATAACGGTATGGAACATGACCAAAAAACACAAGGCGGATTTGCAATTAAGATGCAGGCTCTACAACCGAGCCGATTTGGGAGTTGCTGCTTAGCTGTAAACACCTCTGAGCATGTATAGCTCCATTTAGAGGTGAAGCATGGACCGCAGGTGGAAAGGACACACAGAAATTACACTGCTTCATTCAAATCAACCGTGTGGGAGGATTTTGGGGTCATGGGACAGCGCAGGTAAATGGTACTTGTGAGGTACGTTTGTGAAAACATTTCGGACAGGCTAACGCATATTCAGCAGAATCATACACATCTACCTATAACCAGAGCTTTAAATAACTCCGCAACCCAACGTTGAATCTCCGCTACATTTAAACACTCTTTTGATGAAACGTTCACCCCAGATGGGCTTGGAGAATTCCCCTGGGAATAGGATTAAGCAAACAATAATGAGCTGAGATCAGTTTGTTTTGAATTTATAATGTAGTGAATAAAGGTGTTTAAGAGTAAACAATTTTCTCATTGCATTCTATCACTATTTGAATACTTAAATATGTTTTAGGCTTTATAAAACCTTTCCCTATTATAAAACCCACCTATCACTGGGCACACACTCACTCACACAGACACGCACACATACACACTCTATATGGGGCAATTTCGGAGAAATCAATTGACTTGTTTAATGTTTTTGGACTGTGGGAGGAAACCGGAGAACCCAGAGGAAACCCACGCAGACATGGGGAGAACATGGAAACTCCACCCAGTTGGGGAATCGAACCGGGAATCACAAGTGCTAAGAGGAGAACATGCTAACCACTAAGCCACCGTCCCGCCGCAGCATATATAGTGCAAATAAACCAAATTCGTACCAAACCGTGAGGTCAAAACACCAGTGTGAACCAAACTATGAATTTTGTGTATCATTACGCCTCTATTTTTTGGTCTTTGCCTGACAAAACTTTCAGAGTAATATTGTAAACTTTTAATTGTTTGCTTCTGTCCTGTCTGTCATTAATTTTAGGTAATTAGCAAATTACATATTGCTGTTTTTTATTGCAATTTACAAAACAACCAGTCTATTTTTTTTAACATCCCTATGATTCCACCATAAGTAAATACACTGTCAGTTGTGGCTCCTTAAATTTACATCTGAAAAAACATCAATGTAATAAAGGTTTAAAACTTTCACATCATTTGACTTTTCACAAGAAGGTTTCAAACAAAACCTTGTTGCTAAATTTGCATTAAAAAACATTGTAAGAGCACATGTTCTTCACATTTGAATAGCAAATAAGTAAATAATAACAGTCTTATATTCAAGCATGCCACCAAATCAGCAGTGAATATTTCTGTTCTATCATAAATCTTCAAACAGCTCTTACATATCTACATATAGAAACAACAACAAGTCAGACACAATCTGGCAGCCTCTTCTCCCTGGGTAAATAACTACAAAAAAACTACAGTGAACTTTTCAAATGCAACAAGAGATTTGATTTGCAGTGATGTGATAGCCAGGCTTCAACAACGAATCGTTAGTTTCACTCATCGTTAGGCACAATCTCTTTCCTTTCATTTCACAGGGGCATTAGCAATTTGTGACCAGCCCATGTATACATGGGGTGGTGGATGCTGTTTTTTAAGTGTGTTACATCATCCATCCATCATCCAAGGAATGAAATGGCTTTGGCAAAAAAATAATAATGATTATTTTGGTCAGTATTTAAATCATAGCTATTTAACATTTTTGTACAGACTTTATCAAAATTATATATTTTTCAGATTTTTTAATGCTCTTTTAAAGCATTACATATAAATATAAAGAATAAATAAACATTGCATGTGTGTGAGTGTGTAAAAGAAAGGAAGAGAGAAAGAAAGAAAAGAGAAAGACCATTGGTCTTGTATTACATTTATGCAAAAACTTAGATCTAAATAGTTTACTTATTTAGTAGTACCACCACACCAGTGTAATGCATGGCAGTAAAATTATATATTCAGGCAAATAAACAAAGCACAAAAATAACAGACTCTAAGTGGACTACATAAAAAATCTGTAAATGCATGTTAAATGCATGTTAAATGTAAATACAGATGCTGACTGAAAATTTATTACATATTCAATATGTATGACATATCATTCTTATACACAGCAAAATCATTTATATAGTGATCTATATAGTGATTGTTTTGATTAACCCACTAAATCTATATAGTAATTGTTTTGATTATTATATAAATAATATAAAATGTTTTGTAATGTTGTGTTCGTTACATAACTAACAACTTTTTAAAATTGAGAAACAGGCGTTTCTGGTGTTTAATGAAAGAGTAATTATATGTTACATTAAGACGTTGCATAGCAAGCCAAATGCCAAACCAAAAGCAGAAAAAAAAAAGAAAAAAAATCTCACACCTTGTTAAAGGAGAATATATATATATATATATATATATATATATATATATATATATATATATATATATATATATATATATATATAATTACGCTCGTTTAACACCTACAAACATTCACGGTTAAAAAGACAATAAGTGTCTGACAATTTTTAAATTGCCTTTCAATTCGTCTTACTTGCAGACTTGATGCTGGGTGGTAGGGTGCCAACCAAGATGATGGCACTGATAAGTGCCAAGCAGCACTCTTGTCCAACTGCAGTTTTATCTGGTTTGAAAGATGGGACGAATTCCAACTCATAAAAGTTTTGGAATGTGTTCGGTCAACATGCTTTAACCAAGTTCATAAGTAAGAGAAGCAAAAAAAACTTTAACTGATTACCTAAAAACGTTTAAGATCAGTGGCTTGGTGGACTTAAAATTGCCTTACCTGCATATCTAATTTTCAGAAGTTTCTTTTAAATGTTTTGCTTCTGGTGGTTGTAAAGAGTATATAAAAATCCGCAGGATCTTGAAAAGTAAGTACATCAAATATTGTGGTAATTGAAGCAACAGTGTACATTACATTTGGTCATTTATCCAAAACGACTTACAAAGCAAGCACAGGGTTGGTACAGCACCCCCTGAAGCAATTAAGTGTTAAGGGTCTTGCTCGGCGACCCACATTGGTAGCTTCATTGTGCCTGGGATTTGAACCCACAACTTTTAGTTAACACCCTGACCACTAAGTTTCCGCACCCCTATAGAGAACACACACAAAGATTTTCACCCTTATTTATAAGTCATTTCTGATGAATATAATAGCAATTGACAATTGACATGATTTTGGAATGTGAGAGCAAATCAGAGAACCTGTGGACATGGGAACATGGAACATGGAAACTCCACTGAGATCAGGATTTGACCCTGGATCCCCAGCGCTAAGCAGTGAAAATGCTAACCACTATGCCACCGAGACACCCTTAAGAAAAATCCATCCATCCATTATCTTCCGCTTTATCCTATGTCAGGGTCGCGGGCCACGTTTAAGCCACGTTTCGGGCGCAGGGCAGATACACCCAGGACAGGGCACCAATCTGGGCACAAACTCACTCAAACAGATACACACATATTATTAAATTTAAATTCTTTAGATACATTTGTGGAATGCTTTTAAGTGAAGCATAAATTAACTCATTAAAAAAGCAGCGCCATCACAGACTAAAATGTGATCACCGGTTACTTAACAAGCCTGTTTTAATCTGGCAGGACTTTAACATTCTTTAAAGTTTTATGTCGAACTGATATACGGTTCTTAATATCTGTCAAAAATCTGTAAATAAACTACAGTGAGTTCATGAGAAGCATGTCTTTTATATCACATGTAGTATCCTGCTCACTCTCTCTCTCTCTCTCTCTCTCTCTCTCTCTCTCTCTCTCTTTCACTTTATATAAATAAAATCAGGCATGGGAATAGTTTGGGGAATGCCCTTTTTAACATGACTGTGCCCATTGCACTAAGCAAGGCAAATGACGACATTGTGAGTTTGAACGACTTAACTATTGAGCACAGGGTCCGGACCTCAACACCAGAATTTCTTATTTAATGGGGAAAACAAGCAAGACCCTCTTGTTTAAAATTAATGTGTGACCTTACAGACACTCTACAGGATGAATAGGGAAATTATCCTAAAAATTCCATAGACACATTTTAAAATCTCTCAGAAAAGTCTGTTATCAGCATATAAAATGATACTGATACTGATAAAATGATAGAATGATAACGATAGTGAGGCTTAGAGTAGGTTGTCACATAAGCTGTACGTGCAATTCGTAAGTGTTCCAATACATTTGTTTGCATAGTAATTATTAATTGATAGGTGGGTGATAGCTGGGATAAGTGGGGTACAAATTATGGCTGAAGTGTTCTTAAAAATCCATAATTAAACATATAACATCTGTTTTGCTGAAGTGCATTACTTTGGTAGATGTTAGCATATGGTAGATATGCTTACATTATATTTAGGTTATAATTATGCTAGTTTATCACCTACACTCACTTTCAAAAAGACAATTAGTGACTAGTATATCTAGAATTTTTAAATTGTTTTTTAACTCCTCTTACTGGCAGCATTTTAGGTGTAGGGTGCCAGTGGAGATGATGGCACTGATAATGCCAAGCAGCACTCTTGTCCAACCACAGTTTTATGCAATGCGAAAGATGCAACAAACACCAACTCATAAAAGTTAAGGAATGTGTTCAGTCAACATGCTTTACCAAGTTTATGAGTATGAGAAGCAAAAATGAAGGCTGATACTTCAACTGATTCCCTAAAAAATAAAAAGTTTAAGAACAGTGTCTTCTTGGTCATAAAAATTGCCTTCACTGTATTTGTAATTTTAAATTATATGATGATTATTTTTATTTAAATGATTTATTTACTAAATTATTTTGGTTATGTTAAGGGCCTTGCTCAAGGACCCATATTGGTAACTTCAGCAGACCTGGGATTTGAACACACAACCTTCTGATTGCTACACCAACACCTGAGCTACCACACCACACCACACACTATTCGTTTCTTGACTAGCACCTTAACAGACATATAATGTTTATAATGTTTAGCTCTTTGCATTTATTCTAACTTTCCACATGGCGCTGTTCTAAACAGGTATAATGAATATGGGGAAAGCGAGGCACACTGTCACCAATTATGCAAAACAGAATAAAGTGTCTTGCTGTGATTGGCTGTATACTTCAAGGTCATGGCCAAAGATATTTGGCATTTAGGTTTTGTGCATTCGGGGCAAGGCAGATACAAATTCAAGTAATTTAATGAGTCATATTCAAACCATTTTTGTAATGTTTCCAATATTGCAGCCTCAATCTGTTCCATTTGTTTAGTCACATCAACATTTCATTTGTTAAATTTGGAAGCCCGTTCCAACTGAAATAAAAAGAAACTGAAATGTAGCATAAAATACTTTTTTAAATAAATGAATAAAAATAATGTTTTAAAAATTACAAACAGCAAAGTATCTTTCTGTTTTGTAGCAAAACAGATCATTTAAACAGAGCATGCTTGAATTCAAGCAAGTTCATATTTACTAACATTTCATACAAAGATTTCAAAGTAAAATCTCTAAATCAAGTTTCCGTTGTCACATGGATTCCAAAGAAATTAAATCTAAAATCAACACTGTGTGTGTGTGTGTGTGTGTGTGTGAGTGTGTGTGTGTGTGTGTGTGTGTGTGTTTGTGTGTGTGTTACATCTTATGCCAGGAATTCACAGGATCTGGTCTGACCAGTCAGAAATAATTGAAAACCTACATTAGTTGCTGAACACAAAAAGCTCTAACACACCTTTCGCTCAACAATGGGATTTTCCACTTAGGTCTGGTCAAAAACTGGAAACTGCATTTACTGTGGTTAAAATTCTTTCCACACTACATAAGCTATGTACTCAAAAGTCATATGCACTGCATCCACCCCATAACGTAAAACTGCATGGCAAGAATAGTCATTCAGTAGTCATTTAACAATCCTTTAAATTAACACAAATTTCACTTATGCATTATCCTCCACTTAATCCTCCACTAGGTTCACGGGGTGTGTGTGGGGGGTGCTAACCACTAAACAAACGAGCTAAATACTAAACCACCCTGCCGCCTGAGGACAAAGTTTTGCATCATAAAAACCCATAATTTATCATTTTTAGACCTGGTTTACATAACTACAAATGTCCAGAAAGGACATGTTTTTGGTCATGATCTTGAGATAATAAACTCATCTTTTCTCATCTTCATGGTTTTTGGAGTTGCTGGAATAGTGGAATGATGCCTCTGTCAGGATGCCAGTCCATCGCTGTGAACCCAGTTACACAGACACTATATAGGGGCAATTTAGAAAAGACAATTTAATTCATAAATTCATTGAATCCATGTATTTGGACAGTGGAAGAAAACCTAAGAACCCGGAGGAAACTTACAGGGCACAGGGAGAACATGGAAACTCCATCCAGATCAGGATTCGTACCTGAAACCTCAGTGCCCGAGAGGCGAACGTGCTAAACGCTAAGCCACCATGCCACCAAATTAAACAAATAAAATATATATTTGATTTTGAATTTAAATCAAACTTGATGTAGCTAAAATTGATATCATGTCCTTATATTTTCATTCATTTATTATTATCTGCTTAATCCTCTACTAGGGTCATGAGGGGGTTCCCCATGACCGTCCAGTGGAGAATATTTCGGCGCTACGCAGACACATCCAAGACAGGCGCCAATCTATCGCTGGGCACACACCCACTATCGGGCAATTAAGAAAAGCCAATTTACTCTAAATGTAAGTCTGATGTTTTTGGACTGTGAGCGGTAACCTGAGAACCTGGAACACAGATACTCACAGATACCTGGAGAACACGGATTCCCAGCACCGCAAGACAAACATGCTAACCACTAAGCCACCGTGCCCTAAGCTTTACCTGCACACTATGCAGTATGTATCATGTACACAGCTGTGTGGTGGTGTGGTAGAAAACACTAAAACTCACTCAAACGACATAGTGACATTTATAAAAGGAACTAAATTTAACAAAACATAAAAGCTGAAATAGGACCACATGGTCAAATATATAAACAAAGAAGTTCAAAGAAGGCCAACAGAAACAGCAGCAGGAAACAAATAAATAGAATAACTAATTGAGCTAAAAATTATGGGAACAATTTTAGTCTTGTACGAAGGAATGTAAACAAGCACTTGCTTCATGCTCCCATTGCTACATGTGTGAATGCTGTATACACGTGTTTGTTTGTGTGTCCTGTGAAAAGTTGGCAATCTGTCAGGAGTGTTTTTTTGCCCTATTAACAGGAGAAGACTCCAGCACCCCTTACGGTGGGAGTATTTAATTAGAATTCAGTAGGGTCCAGTTACTTGTGTTACGATTGAATGCCATTTCCTGTGTACTGAAGTAGCCTAGTAGTTCTACCAATGGGAGGTTCTCAATGCCCATCCAGGTGGGAACGTTTTGGGCGTTGAGCAGATACATCCAGGACATGGTGCCAATCTATCACTGGACATGCACTCACTCACTCACTCACTCACTCACTCACTCACACACACATATTGATTATATAGGGGCAAAAAACCCATCAGTTTTGGCGCTGGACAGATATACCCAGGATATGGTGCCAATCTATCACTAGGCACACACTCACTCATTCACACATACTGGATAAATAGGGGCAATTCAGATTATTCAATTTACCTTGAATCCATGACTATGGGAGAAAACCGGAGTACCTGAAGGAAATACATGCGGAAGAACATGGAGACGCCACCCAAATTGGGATTCGAACCTAGGTCCTAGATCTATCGCTGGGCACACACTCATTCACACACACACATACACACACACACACACACACACACGCATTCTATATGGGGCAATTTGGAGAATTCAATTGACTTAATCCATGTTTTTGGACTGTGGAGAACCCGGAGGAAATCCACGCGGACACGGGGACAATATGGAAACTCCACCCAGATTGGCATTCAAACCGGGAATCCCTAGCGCTGAGAGGAGAACATGCTAACCACTAAGCCACCGTGCCACCTTATTTCCCACTTGTATTCCCCAAATTTTTTGCTGTTGACTTTTGTTTTTTACAGCACGCCATCTAAATGAGCTTTCCTTTCACTCAATTTAATTTACCTCAGCTGTGCACGCTCTGCTCCGATCTGATTGGCAAAGAAGCGCAGTTTGTGGTCTTAATACACACGCAATTGGTCTGTGAGTTTACTGCACAGCAAAGCCCGTATGGAAAAGACCAGAATAGTTCATAAAATAGCTTAAAATAAACAGTGAATATAAAAAATCTAAAGTTTATCGGTTTGGGTCCACAGTGAACAACATTTGGGTCTGGGCCGCGATCCGGGGTCCATGTATTAGTGACCTCTGCCTTGCGGTGATAATCAAAATAATTTAATCTCATTATCTTGACCGCTTTACTATGGTCACAGTAATATAATTGGAAAAAATCAGTATTTCCTATAACTTGATGTGATGTCACAATGGCAGGTAAATTTATTTTAAAAAGGTAACTTTTGAACAATATATTTGTTTTTTCCCCTCTAACCCAGATATTCAAGGGCATTCTGTACAAAAGAAAATATATATACTGTATAATTCAGCATCATGTGTATTAGTGATGATGCCCTCCTGCTTCTATAACTACTTGAACAAATTTACAGGTTCCAACAGTAAACAGAGTACAATCAAGCTCACTACTGCCTCACTCTGGATTTATGATGTCATTAATGCTTTAAAATCATAAAAATGACAGCAATATTACAATTACAATTTTTGTGTGATAGTTTTATTTATTATACTAATTATTACACTGGTGGTCATCTTTGAGTCTGTCTAATATATACATTTTTGTTTATATACAAGTTTTTGTGAGACTGCTGTTGTGTGATTTGTAGAATTTGAGATCTTTTCCCTTCAGGTTTATTTTTATAGTGTAATGACCTCCTAGGCAGCCATTATTTTGGATAATAGATTAATATCAATATAAATTATATACTATGTTATAATCATTATAAACCCAGTTGGTCTTATTCTCCACTGACATACTTTGCTCTGTATCAGTTATTTGGTTAATGTTGTACATCTTAAAAAGAGTAATCTTTATTAGAATGACAAAATATTAACCCGCTTAACAATAATTGACAAATGTGGGCATTTATCTATTAGATTCCTTTCTCCTGGTTTTTTACCCAGTGCACTGATATGCACTCACTGCATGCTGTTAGGTTTAAGTAAGTTTAAAACTATCAAAATTTTATACTATTACAGACTGTAGTCCATTTGTTTATCTTTGTTAGTCCCCTGTTGTTTCTCTGTTCTCTATTGGTCAGGAACAACACAGAACAGGTATGTTCTGCACTGTGTGGTGAGGGGTTTTTAGTGCAGCAGTGCACCTCAATGACACTGCTAGGATAGGAATAATACACCAACCAAATAATAACAGGGCATCATTTAATTAACCTTGAATTCATGTTTTTGAACACTGGGAAGAAAATGGAAAATCCGGAGGAAACCCATGCGGACATGAGAAGAACATGGAAAATCCACCCAGATCGCCAGAACCTGGATCCCCAGCACTGGGAGGTGAACATGTGAACCACTACGCTCTGCTGATCATATTGTGAAAAACTGTTTGAAAGCATAATCACACAAATGTGAAGGTTCACATCCTGCTGCACGTGTTTAATGACAGAAACTGAAGAAGCTGCAGTCAGACGTTTCTTACAGGTGACACCTGAAGCGGTGCTGGACCAAGGCCAGGATAATTGTGAGAAACCTCAGTCATCAAAACAATAGACTGTTCTTTTAGTTACGCTCTGGGAAGTTTTGGAACCCTGAAGGCAAAAATTGAAAGAATGAGGAGGAGCTTTTTCCCACAAGCCATCCATGACCTAAACAGGGGCAGAGACTAGGACACTGAAACAATTACAGACACCTATACACACATTGGATTCTTAATCATGACAGCACACACTACACTACCTTACAGAGATGGTGATACTGACTGTCTTGCTGATAAATACACTACAGACAATAACGTTTCTGTACACACATAAATTTTCAGCTCTGTTGTTTAGTTATTCATTCATTATCTTCAACTTAATCCTCTACTAGTGTCTGAGGGGATGTCCATCCAGGGGAGAATGTTTCAGGTGCTGGGCAGATACAGCCAGGACAGGGGGACAATCTATTATTGGGCACACACTCACTCATTTACATTACATTTACATTTACATTTGGTCATTTATCAGACGCTTTTATCCAAAGCGACTTACAAGGTGAGCAAAGGGTTAATCACAACATCCCTGGAGCAATGAGGGTTAAGGGTCTTGCTCAAGGACCCACACTGGTGCACACATACACACTCAATGTAGGGCAATTTAGAGTATTCAATTTACCTTGTACCCATATGTTTTTGGACTGTAAGAGGAAACCGGAGAATCCTGAGGAAACCTACGTTGACACAGGGAGAACATGGAAGCCATCGTGCTGCCCACATATAGTTTATGTATATAAAAATACATATTTTATATTTTTACTTTTTATAATTCACACTTTAAATTTTAAATGTAACTTTGTTTCAATACTTCATTTGCATTTATTTTATGTATTTACATTACATATACTGGCGGCATGGTGGCTTAGTGGTTAGCACGTTCTCCTCTCAGTGCTAGGAATTCCCGGTTCGAATCCCCATTTGGGTGGAGTTTCAATGTTCTCCCCGTGTCCGCGTGGGTTTCCTCCAGGTTCTCTGGTTTCCTCCCACAGTCCAAAAACATGGATCAATTTAATTGAGTTCTCCAAATTGCCCCATATAGAGTGTCCTGCCCAGCGCCCAAAACATTCTCCCCTGGATGAGCATGGGGAACCCCCCCCCGACCCTAATTTAGGATAAAGCGGAAGATAATGGATGAATGGATACATTACATATTTAAACTTTAATATTTAAACTTATTTAGTTTAGTTGCATTTTTGCACCATAGATTTAAATCAAATTTTGTGACTGTAATATTTTGATTTTGAAGTTCATGCTTTTTGTATAAACACACTGTTGTTTAAAGCAACTGTATTACCACAGACAACCCTCTGGTTCTGTCATTGAAAAGATTCTTTGTAGGAATATCCTAATACATTGATTTATTAATTTTTTATTAATACTGTGGTGCTTACAAATCCAAACATTACTAAGAATATGTTTAAGTCTAACATTGTTCAGTTTAACAGTAAGAAACTGTAAATTGTGTATGTACACATTATGTGTACTTGCCCTGTGGCAAAATATATTTTGGCTCAGTGTGGAATGTGTCTGTTTTTCTTGCTATTTTTAGAAGCTGTGTTTTCCATGAAGTCAGTGTTCATTTACTTCCTTCTCCAATTATCCAACTATGCAGACAGTTAAAAGATAAATGTAAATAATCTGGTCTTTTTTCCTCTGCTTCAACTAACATGGCATCTAACCAAAAAAAAAAAAATGTACATGATGTTTTTTGATGTAAAATGAAAAGGGAGATGTAAACTTTGTAAATCTTTTTGTCTGTAATTTTTATCCAAAATATATTCATATTTAAACATTTAAGATAATTTAAACCAAGTTTAATATATTTTTAATTCGTGTAAGTAAGTTATTGGTTTAGGAACTGACAAGCTTATATTACATTTGTATAATATGTAATATAAAATGTATTTATTCATTCAGTCATTCATTTATTCATTAACTTCCACATAATCCTTTACTAGGGTCATGAGGTGTTCCCCAAGCCATTCTAGCGAGAACGTTTTGGGTGTTGGACAGCTGCACCCAGGACAGAGGAAACCCACGTGGACACAGGGAGAACATGAAAACTCCACCCAGATTGAGTTTCGAACATGAATCCCGTGATCTGTCGGATGAAGCCATTTTTATATTAATAAAAAATTCTTGTTTTAACCTCTAACATTCAGCTTTTAACACCCTACCAGCAATTAATAAAAATCAAATGTTATACTAAAATAAAAAACTAAATTTATACAGTTGCAATAAACTAAGTAGGAAATGGTTTTACAAGTAACCCCCGAAGAGTAAAGATGATTGTAGTTTTGTGCAAAATAATGTATGTGGGTTTAAGCTTATTTAGATTTTCAGTGTAAATCATGATAACAATAATGTGGATGACTGTTGCAGCACAACAAATCATAACAAATCAGAACAAATCATTACTTTTTAACATTTTAATTATTTTCTGACTTTTTTCATAGAATTACTTACATGGCGGACGGCACAGTGGCTCAGTGGTTAGCACATTTGCCTCTCAGCACTAGGGGTTCCTGGTTTGCATCACAATCTGGGTAAAAAAGTCATTCATTGATTCATTCATTCATTCATTCATTATCTCCCGCTTATCCTCTATTAGGGTCGCGGTGGGGTTCCCCATGCCCATCCAGGGGAGAACGTCTCGGGCGCTGGGCAGATAGACCCAGGACAGGGCGCCAATCCATCGCTGGGCACACACTCACTCACACAGACACACTCTATAGGGGGCAATTTTGAGAATTTAATTAACTTGTTCTATGTTTTTGGACTGTGGGAGGAAACCGGAGAACCCGGAGGAAACCCACGCAGACACGGGGAGAACATGGAAACTCCACCCAGATGGGGATATGCCCGGGTAAAAAAGTAATTTTTAAAATATTTTTTTTAAAATCCTATAAAAGGTTTTGTGCAATCCATGTAATGACGTACTCTGTATAAAAGAATGAGTATCAGAAATACTGTACAAGCATTGCAATAGAAAACCCAGGGTCGCTTATTTGACTTTAAATTAATTTTTAAATTTAACTTTAAATTAATCATTGTTGTTAAAGTGACCAACTTAAAGTCATTGCAAAGATTATTGGATTATAACTTTAATATAAACCTTTAGGTATATATTAAATTTACATTTATGTAAGTTTAGTTTTATAACCAAGTTATATAATAAATTCCACATGCAATACTAGCAAACTGTAACTGTAATTACAAGGAAGAGATATTTGATATAATCATCATACTACACATTTTACACATTCCTCTCTCTATTCCTCCAAACATATTTTTTGTACTTGCTTGTAAGTCTTGAACGGCGTACTTGGATTATATGTTTTTCATATTTTCAAATGGTAACACTTTAAACATTCATTCATTCATTCATTATCTTCCGCTTTATCCTCTATTAGGGTCGCGGTGGGGTTCCCCATGCTCATCCAGGGGAAAACGTCTCAGGCGCTGGGCAGATACACCCAGGACAGGGCGCCAACCTATCGCTGGGCACACACTCACTCACACAGATATACTCTATATGGGAGAATTCAATTGACTTAATCCATGTTTTTGGACTGTGGGAGGAAACCAGAGAACCCGGAGAAAGCCCACGCAGACACGGGGAGAACATGGAAACTCCACCCAGATGGGGATATGAACCGGGAATTCCTAGCGCTGAGAGGCGATCGTGCTAACCACTAAGCCACCGTGCCGCCCTACACTTTAAACACTTTAACAAAATCTAAAATGCATAATCATTTTGAAATAAATTAATAGTAATTAGCACCTTCACCTCAACACTATGGATTCAGGTTCGAATCAAAGTCTGGGTGGAGTTTCCATGTTCTCCCCGTGTCCACGTGGGTTTCCTCCAGGTTCTTCGGTTTCCTCCCACAGTCCAAAAACATGGATTTAAGATAATATAAATGCTTTAAATTGCCCCATATAGTATGTGTGTGTCTGTGTGAGTGAGTGTGCCCAGTGATAGCTTGGCCCTTGTCCTGGGTGTATCTGCCCAGCATCCGAAATGTTTGCCCCTGAATGGGCATGTGGGGATTCCTCGTGATATCAGTAGAGGATAAAGCTGATTTGCTGGATTTTCTTTAACATATTTACCCACTTAAACCACCCCACCATTATCACAAGTGTGGTGATGAAATGCAGTTTCTGTCTATTTGGTTAAGTTGTTCTAGTCAGTGTTTCATAATAATGGTGTGACAGTGATGTCAGATCTTACCTTGATCTTCTTCGTGATAATTGGTAATGTTTATCTGTGTAGGAAGTTAAGAGGAAAGAATTTCAGCGTGCAAGAAATCCAAAAATCATTGTTCATGCACAGAAGCAAGATGACAGTCTGAAATGTTTTTCTTTCCCTGTTCTCTTATGTTCTTTACCCGCTCCTGTGTTACTGCCTGGTGCAGCACTTGAGAACCCAGTATGTGCGTATATGTGTGGTGTGGTTTCATCATTTGCAGGTGAAATTGAACAACACTGTCCATGCAAAATTGCAGCATGAGAAATACTTCTATAATAATAATAATAATAATAATAATAATGGGTGGCACGGTGGATTAGTGGTTAGCACGTTGGCCTCTCAGCACTAGGGATTCCCGGTTTGAATCCCCATCTGGGTGGAGTTCCATGTTCTCCCCTTGTCCGCGTGAGTTCAAAAACATGGATCAAGTCAATTGAGTTCTCCAAATTGCCCCATTTAGAGTGTGTATGTGTGTGTGTCTGTGTGAGTGAGTGTGTGCCCAGCGATAGATTGGCTCCCTGTGCTGGGTCTGCCCAGCGCCCGAAACGTTCTCCCCTGGATGGGCATGAGGAGCACATAATATAGGATAAAGCGGAAGATAATGGACGGATGGATAATAATAATACATTTTATTTATATAGCGCTTTTAGGGACCTCAAACAAAGAGCAGTAAATCATTAAAACACAAGACATATTAAACATTAGCACAGTTGTACAATAAGAAAAGCTAAATTTAAAGCTGTCTAAACCTTCTGTCTAAACCTTCTTTCTGTGTTGTAGGCATTAACTTTTAAATTTGTTTATATTTAAAACTAGATTTTTTTTTCTTTTTAATGAAAAACATTGTGTACCTCCTTGACACTTAAAAGGGGTTCTGGATACCAAACCAACCATGTGGCACATGACCTCGATTTTCATTTGAAGCAGGCTATTTTTGTAAGCAGGCTGACTCTGTACTCTAGCCATAAAGTTGGGATACTTGTAAATCTCACCTCATCTCAGCTTATTATATTCTGCTTAATTTAATATAACTGACCAACAATAAAATAACAGACAGTCTGTTGTCTCCAAGATCACTTTAAAAAAATAAGCAATGTTCTGAATATGACTGAGTGCACGGTATGGGGACTGCCCAGCGATGGATTAGCGCCCTGTCCTGGGTCTATCTGCCCAGCGCCCGAGACGTTCTCTCCTGGATGGGCATGGGGACCCCCACCGCGACCCTAATAGAGGATAAAGCGGGAGATATTGAATGATGTTTTTGATGTAATTCTGTATTTTCCCAGCAGATGGCGGTCAATAGATTTCATGACGATGGGGTAGCGCGTGCTTTAGAGCTGTCTGCGTTTGTTTCCTCCGGGTTCTCCGGTTTCCTCCCACAGTTCAAAAACATGGATCAAGTCAATTGCGTTCTCCAAATTGCCCCATATAGAGTGTGTTTGAGTGTGTGTCTGTGTGAGTGAGTGTGTGTGCCCAGCGATAGGTTGGTGCTCTGTCCTGGGTGTATCTGCCCAGTGCCCGAAACGTTCACCCCTAGATGGGAATGGGGACCCCCACCGCGACCCTAATAAAGGATAAAGCGGGAGATATTGAATGAATTATGTTTTTGATGTAATTCTGTATTTTCCCAGCAGATGGCGGTCAATAGATTTCATGACGATGGGGTAGCGCGTGCTTTAGGACGCTGGGAGGAGATGAGTTTCCCTGAGATGCTTCAGTGTTTGGTTCTTTTCTTCAGTCGCCTTTTCCAGCTTCACCGTAAACTTCTCTTTGTGAACTAACCAGAGTTTATTTTAGAGTCTCGGTGTAAAATGTTTCGGTTATTGTTTGTAGTTGTTTTGTTTGGAGCGCTGCAGTCACGCAAGGTGAAGCCCGACATCTCTGCTCACTCGGTAAATAAAATGTTACTTTCAGAAAATAAATTAGCTTCTGAGCTCCGAATGGATTCAGTAACGATGTTCAAATAAATATAAAGTGCTTATGTGTTGTGATGTGTTGAGCTAACGAGAAAAAGACTTAAACAAAATAGACATAACTACAACCTAATTGGAATTGATTATTGTGCCAAAGTATTTCATATTTTAAAATCTAAGCTCATGAAATAAAGCCTTTAACACTGAGAAATAGTTGATATTGTTTGGTTAAATTAGATTAAAGGTATTTAAAAAGTTGTTTAAACTCTCTTTTGCTGTATTAAACCAAGTCTGTACTTTTTTTTTACTAGTAATTATTTAATATTTAAATTGATTTAGGCTTTAAAGTTGTTTTTTCGTTTCCTCTTTCATTTCCACACACAAATATTACCTGAATATATAACATAATAATAACAAATAATAATGACAAATATTAAGTACCAGCAACATTCAATTTATTAAGCCTTTCTTATATATAAAATATAGGTTGAAAGATTAATAAATATTTGAGAAAACGTTATTAGCCATACAAATATAATTTTCTATAACAAAATTAAAATATTCAAATGTTGAAAAATTAAATGTAGTACATGAAAATGCTTGCTTTTTATCATTTTTATCATGTATTGTTATTAAAATTTTATATCTATGAAGAAAATTGCACAATGACACATGGTTTTCCAAAACACCCAAACAAAATAACATCATCTATCCACTGTATGTCAAAATATTCATTCATTCATTACCAGACATTCCCCATGCCTATCCGGAGAGAACAATTTGGGCGCTGGGCAGATACACCCAGGTCAGGGTGCTATCAGTACCATTGGGCACAACAATCGATCACTGGGCACACACTCACACACACACACACACACACACACACACACACACACATATATATATATATATATATATATATATATATATATATATATATATATATATATACACTATATGGGGCAATTTAGAGCTTTAAATTTACCTTGAATCCATGTTTTTGGACTGTGGGAGGTAACCGGAGAACCCACGCGGACACGGGGAGAACATGAAAACTCCACCCAGATTGGGATTCGAAACAGCACTGAGAGGAGAAAGTGTGAACCACAACATCACCATGCCACCTCATAAAATATATTATCCTGATTTTAATAAATCTCTTCTCAGAAACATTATACAAATATGCTTAATTTATGTGTTTGCATTTTTTTTAACTAACGCCTCTAATCTTATTTAACAGTGGCCTTTCACAGATACACACTCTGTGTCTGCATCTGTTTCCCCCACTGGACTTCACAGTACGGAACAGGGTCTGATACATACAAGTACAAGAACTAAACATTCAGGGCTCATGGAGCATAAGCGAGTGCAGCGAGGCTCTAAAGATGCAAAATCGAAGCAGAGAGTGGAACAGCAGGGGCACCGGGATCTTAGACCCTTTGATCCAGATGGCTATTTTACCACACCGAAGGTTTTTAATGGCTCACTGTTAGTTCACAACCCACTGTACCCAGTGACAGGTGAGACATACAAGGCATATGCAGTAATGCTGCTGGCGCTAATGGTTTTTGCAGTGGCTGCAGTGGCAAATCTGGCAGTGACATGTGCAGTCTGGCACAACCACTATTTGCAGAATGCACGGAACTGTGTACTCGCCAGCCTCGCACTCTGGGACCTGGCCCTGATTTTCTTCTGTCTTCCTGTGGTTGTGTTTCATGAGCTCACCAAGCGGAGGTTGATGGGTGATCTGTCATGCCGCCTTGTGCCCTTTGTGGAGGTATGTAACCGCACTCTGTAGCGTTTCAATAATGATCCTGTAACGTTGCACTTATCTTTTGTTGATTTTGTAATTTTCCATAGCTGTTTTACCATAGACGGATAATACAGCTCTCTTGATTTATTTTATTTACGATGATGAGAAAATTAAATTAAACAGAACAGAAGTGTGTGTAAAATAAACAGTTCATATCACAGCTAAGATAAATATATGACAAAACAAACAATGGCATTAAGACACTCACTTATACCTTTTTGCAAAAGTGTTTTTTTGTTTTATAAAAATACAGGACTAGTCAAAGGTTTGGACACGCCCCCTTCTTGTTTCATTATCCATTTTCTCCATTTACCATATAGATTGAGTGTAGTTTTACAATTACAGACTAGTCCATCTGTGTTCTTTGTTTTTATTAGTTCTTTATTGGTTCTCTGTTCTCTGTTGGTCAGGAGCATCACAGAGCATGTCTAATTTGGGTGGTGGATTGTTTCTTGTCAGTTCTGCAGTGACACTGATGTGGGGGTTTTAGTGCAGCAGTGCTGCTGTAGTTTTATTTCTCCACCTCAGTGACACTGCTGGGATAGGAATAATGAAGCAACCAAATAATATCTGCTCTGTGGTGGCACTATTTGGGGTTTTGACCATTAGAGAACAGAGTACACAGTATGTACTGTAGTCCACAAACAGATGGACTACAGTCTTGGAATTGTAGTCCATCTTTACAGTAAGTGGAACCGAGAACATGGACAATCAAGCAGTCGAGCAGAAAGGAGATTGTGTCCAAACTTGACTGATAATGTATGTTTTGTCAGTTTTATTAATACAATTTTACTGTCAACATTCTGTTTGAATTTGTATCTTCTTACAAAAAATTGTGTCTGGCTTTGGAGAAATGACTGGTGAATGGCTATTGTTTCCTTTCTTCAAATTCATCCAAAGGTTCTCTACCAAACTTATCCTGATCTTCGGGAATTTGTGTGGGGGAGGGTGGTATTCATGTGTGGGGATGTTTGGATGAGTGGCTGGGGTTTTGTGGGTGTGTCTATGTGGTATGTGTGTGTATGGGAAGGGGTGGTGGTAATTCAGTTCTTAATAATTGCTTTGCTCACTCCCCACTAAATAGAAACTTCCCTACAGCTTATACTATGACCTGTTATGATCATTGTTGTTTTAAATGAGGCAGTTAACATGTTCGCCTCTCAGCTCTGTGGATCCAGGTTCAAATCCTAATTTGAGTGGAGTTTCCATGTACCTACCATATCTGTGTGGGTTTTTTTTAGATAAGATAAGATAAGATAAGATAGACCTTTATTTGTCCCACATTAACATTCTCAGCAGCAAGTTACATTGTAATAAAGGTGAAAAAGATATTCAGCAATTAAAAAGAAGTTTTAAAAAACTAAAAAAAACTAAATATAAATCTATATATACAAAATGACGCCGCGGCATCGAATAACATTCAGCTTTGATGAATTTACAGTATAGTTGGTTTTCTTCATAGCTTCTGACTTGTGGTGTTCTAATTTGTAAGTCGCTTTGGATAAAAGCGTGTGCTAAATGACTAAATGTAAATGTACAAAATATACATTCTAATTTGCAGTTATGTACAAGACGTACATAACATTTTTTCCATGTGCCTGATTTCCTCCCTCATTCCAAAAGTATGGATTCAAACTGAACGTGCAAAATTGCCCCCATGTAGTGTGTTTGAGTGAGTATGTGATAGATTGGTGCCCTGTCCTGGACAATATTTTCTCATGGCCCAAAATGCTTTCCCTTGGAAAGGGGGGAAAGGGGGAACCCCCCCCCCTCCCATTGCTGCGACTCTAGTATAGGAATGAGCGGAAGATAATGGATGGATGTTGTTTTAAATAATCTAAATTGCTGTCTTCAGTTTTTACCATGCACAGTGTTGGATTTTAGTCCAAAAAAGATTTTTACTTAATTAATAATTTAATAAAGTGTTTAAGGTATGAGGTTATAATGTAGCAAAAACTCAATTTCAAACAAGAACAGTTATAATGGATTTTTAAAAACTCATTGTATACTGTTTCTATTATGGTGCATGATGTAATGACGGGCAGCACAGTGGCTTAGTGTGTTAGCACTTAGTGCTGGGGATCCAGGGTCGAATCCCGATCTGGAGTTTCTGAGTTCCCCTCATGTCCTTGTGGGATTCCTCCAGGTTCTCCGGTTTCCTCCCACAGTCCAAAACATGGATTGAAGGTAAATTGGTTACATGTATTAATTTGAAATTTCAACAAGACCTTAGTATTATTTTAATAAATGTACAAATTTTGCATTTTATATATATATATACATATATATACATACATACATACATACATATACATACATATATATATATATATGTATATATATATATATATATATATATATATATATATATATATATATATATATAAACAAACTAGTAAATAAGAATGTTTTTGAATGATACTGTAAAAATAGCTAAGCTAAATTAAATGTATTTAATATTCAGTGGAGAAGCTTTTGATTGCATTGAGCACTTCAATACGCATCCCTTATTAAAAATCAACACTCTTTTCATGTTCTAGTAAGATTTTATACAATTCATTCACTGTAATATATCAATAATTTAAATTCAATTACACTGATGCTGCAGAATAACTATAATTCGGCTATATTATTGTACATTTACAATTCACAGTAAGATTACAAGAATGAAGTTATATGGATGTTACTATAAACACAGGTTTTACAATTTTATTATTTGTCTTTAATTGTACATAACTAATGACATGGCAATTAGAAAATGTTTGTGTTCTGCCTTTTTTAACAATTACAGTTTATATATATATATATATATATATATATATATATATATATATATATATATATATATATATATATATATATATATATATATGGGCTATTAATGCCTTTAAATGTATGCACACAGTTCATTTTAATTCAGTGGGAAAATACTGTTGCTTTTTTCCTCATTGTATGTTTAAGAGACTGGAATTTAAATAATAATGCATTTATCTTCATACATATTAAAACCAGCCATGGTTAATTAAGGCAATGTGTATTTTGGGAAAGCACCATATTATGGTGGTAAATGTATTTAAAAACAAAAATTAAAAAGCACTAAAATTATTAATAAATTATTTAAACTAAATGAAACTAAAAACAGAAGCATTTGATAGAAGTTTCTACATAGACAGATTAGTAAAATTTAAATAAACTGAGCTCTAAATAAGTGTTTTGTTTCGATTCATATGCAAATAATGCACTCCCACATAATTAGCTTCAATGGCACAGGGAGGACTAATTGAGGTCAGGAAGAAATTTAATGAAGATTCAGGGCAGACAGTCTGGAACAAAAGTGTGTTTAGATGCCTGGTTTGAAATCTAATGACCCTCTAGTGAGCTATTAAATACTCTTTACACCATAGCCAGACATAGGGGGCAATTCTTTCAGTTATGTTGTTAAACAAGGTCTATAATACATTTTTAAAAGTTTATAAAAAAAGTTAAAAGATAATTAAAAGTTTTTATATAAAAACCTTGATTTGTTGCTTTTTAATATTTTAAGGCTATATTCTGCTCAAAATAATATTTAAAAATATGTTTATGGAGGAATTAGCAGCATTTCAGAAACCTACATTCAGAATATGTAGTTGCTAGTTGCAAGCCGACTACAGTCGAGACAGAAATGGTACATCATGAAAAAAGAGAGAATGGTGACAGGAAATTAAAATAACTTAGTATTCACGGTCTGTTACATCTGATGCAATGTAAGATATTTATTTTTAGTGTACACCATTTTAATAATAACTGAGAGCAAACTTATTTGTTGGCGGCACAGAATATGAGCGTTTGTGGGCTTAAGGTTAAGGAACATCCTTGTGACCTCTTAATTTGCCCCTATATTGTGTGTCTGTGTGAGTGAGTGAGTGAGTGCCCAGCAATGGATTGGCACCCTGTCCTGGGTGTATCTGCCCGAATTGCTTTCCTCTTAATGGTTTAGCATAGGATTAAGTGGCAGATGAGGGATGAGCAGTGTTTTACAGCTCAATACATTCTTTTATTAATTATGTTGCTTATATTTGTGCAACAAAAGTAAAATCTAAACTTACTACACCCCTTCATATTTATATTCTGCTGTGTTTCCTCTACACAATGTGAGCTCTTTGTTTCTATTTCCCTCAGGTGGCATCCCTGGGCATCAGTACCTTCAGTCTCTGTGCTCTAAGCATTGACCGGTTCCAGACATTAACCAGCTCCCCGTCTGTCTCACCGTCCTCGAAGACACAAGAATCCTTTGGCTCGATTCTGTCTAAGCTGTCCGTGATCTGGATCGGTTCACTGCTCCTCTCTGCCCCCGAACTTATGATCTGGCATTTAGAGACTGAGTTGGCTCCCGTCACACGCCTCCCTCTTGACTCTTGCGTTCGCCTTCCTCCTTCATCACCTCCTTTCTCTGAATCTGTGTATTCCCTTCTTGCTACATACCATGAGTCCCGCATGTGGTGGCTCTTTGGCTGCTTCTTCTGCCTTCCTATGCTATTCTCCCTGTCCTGTCAACTCCTAACTAGTCAGATCTCTGACCAAGCTGTGCGGACTTCCTCCTCTTCCACAAAGCTTGTGATGATGCTCATCATCGTTTATGGGGTTTTCTGTCTGCCTGAGCACGCCTGGAACATTGGTCTCACCTATGCTGGCCTGCAGGTGGATCCCGCCACACTGGCACTGTTGGTTTTAATTGGTCAGTTTCTGATGTTTGCTCGGGCCTCAGCCACACCCATCTTGATCCTCAGCTCATGCCGGACACTGGGACAAAGCTTTCTGGACTGTTGCTGCTGCTGCTGCTGTGATGAATGTCTGTCCAAAAGACCTCAGTCCTCATCATCATCATCATCATCTTCTTCATCCTCTGCATCATCCTCTTCTGTAATGGAGAAGAAGAAGAAACTTCAGGTTGAACTGGATAAAAGAATAAAGGAAAATGCATTAGAGATGGCAATAGGAACTGCATGCTGAGCAATTTTGGCAGCCTTTTCATTTTCTTATTTTTTTTAAACATCTGCTGAGATTGAAGTATAAACTTTATGTAATAGTAATCCAATTTTTCTTACGTTGAAATTTATTATTCTGCTTTATTGTATTAGATCCTTAAAATACTAAATGATCTAGAAATTCATGCTGGACCTGGAAGTAGCTAGTGAAAGTTTTCAATGACTTGATAAGTATTTTGTGTCTAACCTTTTGTGTTTGTAATGTAATAATGTCATATTCCTAATAAAAACTATGCGAAACAGCGAATTAATTTTTAAATGTATTAAGGTGCAATTATTTATTCAATCCCAAATTATAAAATAATGCAGGTAACATAACATTAATTCATATTTCAAATACCAATTAAAAAAACAAACTAAATCAATGATTTGTTTTTAGTTGCGGTCTCAGCACCTTATATGGTTTGAGCTGATGAACCTGGTGTTCCATGAGTATGTGCTGAGAAAATACTGATGTATGTTTTAAAGCTGTATTTATAGTTAATAACTGCTGTGTGGTGACATAGGATTTTTCAGGACTTTATCTTTTTCTTTGGAAAAGTTTCGAGTGTTCATTTTCCTCCATAAGTGAATCGAATAAACTTAATAAAAGTATTTATTGTTTGTTTAAAACATTGGAAGATTCCAGAGTGGTGTTTTTTTCGATGTGCAGCTCAGCAGTACAGAACTATCTTTCATGGCTTTGACTTTCTCACAGCCTCCTCACACCCACTCACATGGGGGACATTTACAAGAACCAGATTGTTTTGTCTCCCCTACAGAGCCCCGCTGGATAACTAAGCAACTGACATCACACGCACACACATGCTGGCTTTTTTTGTCATTAAGTTGCCAAGCAACTGACCCTTACTGTCTCGGTATGCGGGTAGTCCCAGTGTCCATTAATATGAAATAATGAGCGACATGTTACACAAATGTTTAAAAAGAAAAAACTACAATTTTGTTACACAAGTACATGCATTTTATTGTTGTATGCTTAAAAATAATCCAATTAAATGTATATAGTTCCTTTTGTTTAAATAATCCTTTATTGGTCCCACATTGGGGAACTTCACATTCTCAGCAGCAGATGTGATAGTAATTGAAAAAGCTAAAAACATACATCTCATATACCTATTAAGAGAATAACTTTTTAAAAAATAAAATATATAACAGAAAAATAAATCAGTATATACAAAATAAAATAAACTGCTCAATTATGTACATGATAAATAATACTGATATTAACAAGGTTTGATTAGATTGAAATGCGGCACGGTGGCTTAGTGGTTAGCACGTTCGCCTCTCAGCGCTAGGGATTCCCGGTTCGAATCCCCATCTGGATGAAGTTTCCATGTTTTTGTGTCCGCGTGGGTTTCCTCCAGGTTCTCCGGTTTCCTCCCACAGTGCAAAAACATGGATCAAGTCAATTGAGTTCTCCAAATTGCCCCATATGGAGTGTGTGTGTGTGAGTGAGTGTGTGCCAAGTGATAGATTGGCGCCCTGGGTGTATCTGCCCAGCGCCCCAAACATTCTCCACTGGATAGGCATGGGGAACCCCACCGCGACCCTAATATAGGATAAAGTGGAAGATAATGAATGGATTGAAAGAGAGAAAACGCCACAATGGAGCACAGTTGTTAAAACAATTTAAATAAATATGTTTTTATGCTGCAAATAACATCTCATAACTCTAGAAATGAATCCAGGCTGCACTTTTTTTATACATTGTACTCTTTCAATCTGAAAGAACTGAATCCACGGTTCCTTATTTTGCCACAGGTGACTCTTCTATAATCATTATATTATGTCCAATAACGGGCGGCACATTGCTTTAGTGGTTAGCACATTCGCCTCTCAGCACTCGGGATTCCCGGTACGAATCCCCATCTGGGTGCAGTTTCCATGTTCTCCCCGTGTCCGCGTGGGTTTCCTCCGGGTTCTCCGGTATCCTCCCACAGTCCAAAAACATGGATCAAGTCAATTGAGTTCTCCAAATTGCCCCATATAGAGTGTGTATATGTAAGTGAGTGTGTGTCCAGCGATAGATTGGCGCCCTGTCCTGGGTGTTTCTGCCCAGCGCCCAAGACATTCTCCCCTGGATGGGCATGGGAAACCCCCCCGCGACCCTGATAGAGGATAAAGCGGAAGATGATGGATGGATGGATGTCCAATAACATCAAAGTTAAAGTGAACTAAGGTTGCAGTACATTGAGAAGACAGTGTTTAACACACACACACACACACACATCATGCAATGCTTGATCAATTTAACAATGACTCTTTATAAAAACATTTTAGTATTAATGAATTTATGCATGAGTCTTTCATTGGCTCTCTGTGTGGTTACCACCATCTGTGTAAAATGACAGATTAAGAATTGTGCTTGTAAGTCACTGCAGAGAACAGGAAGGAAATGCTAACTGTGCTTTATGAATTTTTGTAACCTAATATGTGTGTCTTTGTGTGAGGAAGAAAGATATAAAGAGAGAGAGAGAGAGAGAGGACAGATAGAAAAGAGCCAATTCCCATATGAGAGATTATGCTTTATAATTTGATAATGACAGCGCATTTTATGTCCAACTTTCTACAGGATTCAAGCCAGAAAAGAAAAAAACATAAATGTAAACAAAAGGGGCACAATGAGGTTGAAGGCCATGGGAAAAAGCCTTTAGAACCGACCAGAATTTAGAATGATGCTGATCTGAATGCAATGAGGGAAAAATATGGAAAAAGTAAATGGAACAATGCATACAAGTATTATATACTGAATGAAAATTTTTTCAAATAGAGTGAATTAATTGTTAATAAATTAATCTCACATCACACGGATTTATATAAAATATATAAATAAATTAATAATTAACATACATGTGAACAAACTTATCACAGTAATCGCAGGTCTCTAAAAACATAATGTTAATATCATGAGAGATTTAGTCTTTAAATGTACGTTTTTAATTTAGGTTATAATTTTATTAAATTTTATTTTTATTAAAGCAAATGATTTTGGCCAACTATGTGGAAGTGAACTAAATTCTCAGGATGTTGCTGACCTCTAGTGGCAAAGCAGTATTATATAATTTTGAGAAGTAAATGAAAGCATTAGTATAGAGTTATATTGTGTTGTTTAAGTGTTCCCTTTATTTTTTTGAGCAGTATATATATATATATATATATATATATATATATATATATATATATATATATATATATATATATATATATATATATATATATATATATATATATATACACATGCATTTCTGGTTCAGAGTAAAAAAAAAAAAAACATCAAGTTTAAAATGTTATAATATTTTAATTTTGTGTGACTCATTTTTCTCCTCAACTGTGTGCAATTCTGTTAATCTCCCTGGTGCCAAAGCTGGATAGTTTCACCTCATGCAATGTCTTCCAGATTTTAACTTGGCCTTTGCAGTTCCCCATTCTGTACAAAACACAAGATGAAACGTTTCCAGAGCTTGTTGGGCTTAGACTACATTCATTTTTCTGAGCACAATAATACAGTGTTAGTAAAAGGTTAAAAATAATAACAAGGCCTGGAAATTTAATTAAGTTTATAACATTCATTCATTCATTATCTCCC
The DNA here is from genome assembly GCA_019802435.1 of Corydoras maculifer. NCBI lineage: Eukaryota > Metazoa > Chordata > Actinopteri > Siluriformes > Callichthyidae > Corydoras > Corydoras maculifer. The sequence goes on along the minus strand of JAFMOD010000104.1, from coordinate 3,575,319 downwards.
GCTTTATCCTCTATTAGGGTCGCGGTGGGGTTCCCTATGTCCATCCAACGGGAGAACGTCTCGGGCGCTGGGCAGATAGACCCATCGCTGGGCACACATTCACTCACACAGACACACTCTATATGGGGCAATTTTGAGAATTCAATTGACTTGATCCATGTTTTTGGACTGTGGGAGGAAACCGGAGAACCCGGAGAAAACCCACGCGGACACGGGGAGAACATGGAAACTCCACCCAGATGGGGATTCGAACCGGGAATTCCTAGCGCTGAGAGACGAACGTGCTAACCACTAAGCCAGTTTAAACCTAATATAGCTATATCTTATATGCATTCTTTCTTATGCCCAGTGGCTTAGTGTTTGGCATGTTCTCCTCTCAGCGCTAGGGATTCCCGGTTCGAATCCCAATCTGGGTGGAGTTTCCATGTTTTCCCCTGTCCGTATGGGTTTCCTCCCACAATCCGAACACATGGATCAAGGTCAATTGACTTCTCCAAATTGCCCCATATAGAGTGTGTTTGTGTGAGTAAGTGTGTGCCCAGCGATAGATTGGCGCCGTGTCCTGGGTGTATCTGCCCAGCGCCCGAAACGTTCTCCCCTGGATTGGCATGGGGAACCCCCCCGCGACCCTAATAGAGGATAAAGAGGAAGATAATGGATGGACGGACGGATTTATGTCACCATGTTTTATTCACAGAATCACTCAGATGGATGGAAATAAGTGATGGTCTCTTTATTTAACATACTTAATTTTGTTTCAAGCAATGGTTTTATAATTCCAAAGTGTTGCCATTCTTTGTTTTAAAAATGGCCTAACAGGTCTTCCTGTCACCTGACCACATCTGAGGATTATTTCATTATATAGACACTTACGAGCTTACAGCGCAGCAAATAAAACAGATTACACAATAACTTTTATATGAACAGCAAATCCACTTAACAAAAATATTTGTAAAAAATCAACAGTTGTGATGAGTCTTAAACACACATTTAAATCACAATGTTTCCAAAAAATTTAATCAAATTGGCCTTTGTTTATCAAATCTAAAAACAGTTGTTCAAAACATTGCACACTTTTGTGTGTGGCTGCAACAAATTTTAAAGAAATTTAATGTTGCATTAAACCTGATATAAATATTACTACTAATTATAATAATAATACCAACATTATACAAAAAAACATCTTCATGTGACTTCAAGAGATTCTACAAATTAAAACCTGTATGTTCATTTCACCTGATGTTCACAGCTTGATTTCCATTTCAGGTGGACTGGAATAAAAACGGAGCATCACTCTTACTCAGAGCCTCAAACCACAGTAAATGTAACACAGAGAAAACGCTCTTTAGGGCAGTTTATCGATTCTTTAACCATTCTTAAAAAAACAAATGCTGATAAACTATCAGGCCAGAAAAAAGAAGCTGTCCATTTCAGTGTGAATGATTAGTTAAACGATAAGCACGGAACACGAAAGCAGTGTGTGTTTAAAGGACAGACATTCTGGATATATAAAAAGGTTTTAAAAACAGGGTTTTAATGCATTAATGAACAAGGAGCTGCCAAAATTCTTCCAACCACCTTAAAGCACTAAATACAGAACATAAGCATAACAAACATGACATGGTCAGTGGTCCTGTTCCTGTAAACACACACTAATATATACACAAATAATACATATTAATGTAATTATATAGTCATCAGCATATATATATATATATATATATATATATATATATATATATATATATATATATATATATATAGTCATCATAATAAATCAGGATTACAGAACTGAACACTGAACACTTTACGGCCAAGTATATGTGATTAAGATATAAACACATTGCATTATTTGTTTGGGCTTTTGAGTTCCTTTTATTAGCTTTTTTTTAACATTAAGTATTGTTTAAAGCTTGATTTAAAAGTAACTAAAACAGCAACAACTCTTATGTAGAATCATGACATCATTTGAAATATTATATATTTTTGCCCAGCTGGCCCACAAATCGCAATCTAATTCAATTTTAAATTACTAAACAGGGTTAAGGTCTGAGTTCCACCTCACTAAACTCATCAAATTTTGTTTTATGGACCTAACTATGTGCAAAAAGAGTCGTCCTGGTAAAACGTTTTAGCCAAGAAGTTTTAAACATAATCAGAATCACATGATGTTATAAAAAAGATGCTAAAACTATTTGTAGGTAATCATAGTACAAATGTTTTAAATAGCATAAGATATAATCATTGTTGCCTGTGCAAAGGAACCTACTAACAACCTTTAACACCTATTATTAGAGGCTTAGTTAAGCCCTCACTGGCAAAAGCAGAAACATTTTTCTGTTTCATGAGCTTGGATTTTATTAATCTCATCTCTATAACTGCCCGGTTGTACTGAGCCATGCCTGGGTCATTTTGCATGTAAAGCTTGTTTTAAGGTCTAGCCATAAATAACCTATAACAGTGGTTCTCAAACTTTTCAGACCAACTACCACCCATTATCAAACTTTCAAGTACCATCTATGTTTTTCATCACAGAACGACATATGGCAATCATCTATTAGGTGCAAGTGTATAACATAGCAATTTATTGAGGGCGTGCATTATTGTGAATAAATCATAAATCAAAAATGTGTTATTAGGTGCAAAGTCAAAACCAACCTCGAGTACCTTATTGCTTTAAAAAAAAAAGTTTCAAAAAATACTATGATTTAAAAAAGCACGTTTGATTCACAAATGCATTTATTAAAAGCAAAATCGCAAATAAATTGGACTTCCACCATGTAATCTAAGTTTTAAAAATGAATGCCGATTAGTGGTTTCTCTGACATTAAAGTAGTTATATTCAATGGCCACATTACAGTACGCAGTTTATGAAATACATCAGGAATGTATAGTATACCCATACCATTATCAGGCATACCACCTCGTGCTACTTTGCCCACCGCCAGTTGTACGTGTACCACAGTTTGAGAACCACTGACCTTTGATGTTCATACCAGTGGACTTTACCAGGCCAGTTGAAATTGTCTGTTTGTGACTCCTCAGATAATCCATAAAGAATCCTGGAGATAACTTCTGAGTAATTTTCTTTTTAGCTTTGGTAATTTACAATATTAAACATTTGTTTGTATAGTTTGCTGGTATTTTGTGGAATATGCTCTTTTACTCACAAAATATTACTAAAGCTACATGTGGCAACACAACTTTAAGCATGGTAGCCCAAGCTCATGCCTTTCAGCTTTATGCCTTTTTCATAATGAAATGCGGGATGTCTATTTTTCTAAAGTACATTTGCGGATTTTGGCAAAAGAGTTCTATTTTGCATACATTAGTCCAACTTACTTGTGGAAAGGTTTTATGCCACTTCTGACTCAAATGCTACATGTTTTCATAATGTTAGGGGGTTAAGAGAATTTATAAAGCTTGGAAAGGGGATTCAGGCGACAGTTCTTTACAATTTATTATTTACTAATAAAATATTACATTCCCAAACATTTGACCAGGGAAAACTGCTTATTCTGATTTGCATTTTTATGCTAAAGGACATATGCTGATTGCGGCCAAAGAGTTCTAATTTGACTACATCAATCCAATTTATTTGTTTCTAAATATGGACAGTGGACAGGTTTTCTACCACTCCTGACTGAAATGCTAAATGTTATCACAATGTTAGTAGAATTCTGGGTTAACAGAATTCAAAAAGCTAGGAAAGTGAATAGAGTTGATATACAAATTCATTATTTACTAATAAAATATTACATTGAGGATCCAAATATTTAAACAGGCCACACCGCTCATTCTGATCTGCATTTTTATGCTCTAAAAGACATAATAACCGTGCAATAAAATTTTCCATTAATATTTATTATTGTATTTAATTATTTAAAGTTGGTTTACTACTTCTACATGAAATGAACAAAACACATCATTTGGCCAAGGGTACCTGAACCTTTGCATAAGACTGTATAGCTTTAGGTTTATTAATTTGGAAGATGTCTACATACGTTTTACTGAACTGTGTAGCCGCCTCACTCTTATAAAAAAAAAGAATGCTGTGGAAATCATGTGTTATACTACTGATAATCTGCAAATGTTGAATTTTAAAGTTAGAATTATATTTTATAAATAACTGAGATGAACAAATATACATGATGGTAAAACTCAATAGAAGACATTTTTAGTAGTGTGCTTATCTAATGCATCCAGTCTGAAGTATGTCTTATAAAAAAGCACAACAGTAAAAAAAAATAATAAAAATAAGGAAAAAACAAAAATTGAAATATTGACAACATACAAAACATAATAACAGGCATAACAGTGCAAATCATATCATCACAATTTGTTTAGGAATGAGGATTTTTTTAGGTGGAGGTAAACAAAAAAGGGATAGGACTTGGCATACAGGTGGTCATGTGATACTGTTCTCCCAGTCAGATGCTCGGCCTCTCAGCTTCGCCTGGTTCTGGAGTGCTGAATCAGCCACTGTAGTGTGATATCTACAATACACACATTTAAACATCTTTTTAAACAAAATCAAAATGTTTTTTTTTTTTATTCTTTAAAGGTTTAGCTTCAGTCCTTAAATCTTATTGGCTGAGACTTTTGTCCAGACGTGAATCTAAATTTGTGGCTTTTATAACAAACTTATTCTGCTAACATTATTCTCTTGCAAAAAGCCCTACTCATCAGCCTTTAAATTCCATTATACCAATTATAGCTCAGCAATTGTTTTATCACATTAAAGACTAACATGATTATCATCAAAATAGTGCAATGCATGCTCCATAGAAAAACTTATATATGATGATATTTAAATGATTGAAATGTGGTGTCTTTATTCAGTTTGTTAGACATCTTCAAAATACTTTACCATTTATCCCACTATTTTTCTTTGCATTCCAGTAGTAAAGCACTAATTAGACATGAATTGTCAAATAATCAAGCAATAAGATGGTAGACATCACTGTGAATAAATTGCGGGAAAGAGTTGTTGTTAGTTTCAATTACACCTCTTTTTCCTCAAGTGACTTTTTACTTTTTATAAAATGGTTACAAACACTATAATAGTGAACAAGCTTTAATTTATAAATGCGATTGAAAGCGAAATCGCTAATAAACTGGTCTTTTGCGACGTAATCTAGTCCGGGTTTTATTGTGAACTCTGATAGCTGAGTAACATATTTCTGTTCTCTAATAAAATACTAGTGACCAAATTACAGAATGCAGTTTTTAAAGAAATATTGGGGAAATCATGTATTGTATATCACGCATTGATATGAAGGTGAAGCGGTCAGAGGGGTGTGTTATTGACAATGATGTCACAGTTGGACAAATGGCTCAGCCAATCAGATTAGGAACTGGAAATAACTGTTTTATACATCAACAAGCTAAGGGCATAACAAACACCTAATATCTGAATTATTCTTTAGTATGAATTACTGTAAAATGTTTTTCAGAATTCATTTATAAGTACTATTAAAATCAAACTTCATGTTTAAAATGTACATGAACATTATTCAGAATGTTACATAAACTGGAATAATTTGTGAGACTAAATGACCAACTTTGGTTTAGTGGTTTAATGTGTGTATGTGTGGGTGTGTCTTTGTGTCTTACCAATGTTGTCCTTCTCTTTACATGAGATAGAGTAGCAGCAGATTTCTCTGTCCTGAATGGCTGACAGGTTCCTGTTAAACAGATGTGTCAAAGTTGGCTGCAAAACTCATTACTATAATGTTTATTAAAACTATAAACTCATTTTCAATCAAATCACTCACATCCTCTCAATGAGTTCCTTTTCGTCCAGTGCTCCATACAAATCTCTCTTGTTCCCCAACACCAGAACCTGTAAAAACACAAAAACAAATGCATAATGTTCAACAAATTCCTTCTAGTCAAAAAATAACTATTTAATTCCAAGAAAGCCAAGAAAACGCACATTTACATTTAGCAGACCAAAGCTTTTTTTCAAAGTGATTTAAAAATGAGAGAACATCACAAGTCAGTAGGTAAGGAATAAACAGCTACACTGTAGACTTATCAAACGTGATTATTATCTGATCACGCCTTTTTTTTTTTAATATCAAGCGTTTTTTGATATCTCCCCATGCCTTGTAGAGGATAGACAGATTAGATTAGAGGATAGATTAAATGGAAGATAATGAGATGTTTATTAAGGGTAAATTCATATACAGTTGTGTATATATATATATATATATATATATATATATATATATGAATTAAATGCATTTTAGCTGTCTAAATTTCTGGAAATGGGGTTGTAGGTATTAGTCATACAATCTGTTTAAAACTAATACTGCAACAATCATACAACATGTTGTGTTTCATGTTTATGTCTACTTGCACCCTGTTAATGTAGATGAGGCAGTAAACTCACAGGAATACCCTGCAGCTGTGGTTTATCTAACAGGTTGTGCAGTTCATTTTTAGATGCTTCGATCTTCTCTGGGTCTGCAGCATCAACCATGTACCTGAGAGAAAGGAAAAATTGACATACGATCATTACATTCATTACTTTTTTTGGCATCCTGTGTTATTATTAACATTTTCACATTTAAACACCAATTTTACACTTTTTTATATACAAATTTACACATTTACAATGTTCTCCCACTTACTGCCCCTCTCCCCGGCTTTTTCCTCTTCTGCTTCTCCTTTTATTTATGATATTTATGAGGATGATTGGTGTGGTAGCTCTGTGGTTACAGTGTTGGACTATCAATCTGAAGTGTTGTGGGTTCAAATTCCAGGTCCACTAAAGTTACAAATGTGGGTCTTTGAGCAACAACATTAACCCTCATTGCTCCAGGGGAACTGTGTGGCCAACCCCATGCTATGACCACAACTAACAAGTTGGGATAAATGGCCAAATTTATGTAAATAGATGTTAACACATGTTTCAGAACAGAGACTTCAGACCTTTTCTTCCAATTTCGCACCACAAGATACAAATAACGTGTGTAATTTTTAAAAAAAATCTGTGGTATTTGTATATGTAAGACTTTGATAGGCCTGTCAAGCCAGCACCAAACCGAAGTTAACTGCATTAAGCAAGGTCACTTTGTGTTAATGCTGTGACATCTTAAACCAGCTGTGATTTAATGGCATCAGCACCAGAGTTGCCAGAGGGTTAGAGCTCAATGACAGACGATGCAAAGTGCATCTCAACATGGTTTATAATAATTTGCTTAATGTGATCTGCTACTGACTCCTCCTTCTATACTCTCTCTACACTTATGTACTTTTTTATCACATTTTATCACAAAGTCATAATGAACACAGGATAGAAAATGTCATTTAAGTGTAAACAATAATACATTTAGCTCAACTTCTTCTTCTTTCAGTGTTTTATCATTTATTATTCAGGGACCAACACAGAGATGAACTCGCATTTCAGACTTGAAATGCATTTCAGACTTTCAGTGTTTTCCTGAAACAGCCCTCACGCTCTACCAGGCCTAGGGACACACAGACTATAGGGACAATTTAGAGCAACTGATTCACCTTGAATTCATGTTTTTGGACTGTGGGAAGAAACCGGAGAAAACACATCCGGACAAGGCAAGAAAACTCCATCCAGATCGGGATTTGAACCGGGAATCCCCAGTGCTGGGAGGTGAACATGCTAACCACTAAGCCACCGTGCTGCTCATTTAGCTCAACTTAAGAAATTACAAAAATGATAAAAAATAAAAAAACTAGTTACAATCTCATGTAAAAAAAATATTGTGTGTTGTTTCAGGTGCTGGGCAGATACACCCATCGCTGGGCACAAAGTCACTCACACAGACACACATTATCATATCACTGAATTAATGTTTTTTTGGTAAACCCGGAGTAAACCCAGACGAACATGAGGAAAACATTGAAACTCATGCTGTCCTATCCTGTTTTCTCATTTTCAACACCTTTATGTCTGCATTTGCATAAATCATTCAACTGCCCCTGCAGTGTATACATTTTGGGAATCATTGATAGTTAGGGAAAGGGAAATTAAGTGTATGTTTGTGTGTGATACATACACGATGGCACTGACTCCTCTGCAGTATCTTTCCCACATACTGCGAAACCGCGGCTGTCCTCCGATATCCCACAACTGTACACACAAACAAGCAAACAATATAAGCAATAACATGCAGTGATCCAATTAGATTGTGTATGTAATGAAAACTGAACACACTCTCTTAGGTCATACGGTACCTTGATGGTGACGTTTCCTTTAGTGATCTTGCGCATGTTGAAGCCGACTGTAGGAATCATGTCCTCGCTAAACTGTCCCGACTGTACAGACACACATCAACAATAAAGTTATCTGTCTTTCTCGTATGAACTCGTGCTCTCTTACACAAACACATAGATGTGGACACACACCCACACAAATATGCAAACACCCTCCCCCACACACACACATCCACCCACTCACAAATACACTCCACAAAGTGTTAAAGCTTTTGCTTTGCTTCAACACATAAATTGCATTAATCCTTTACTATTTTTCTTAGAAATATGCAATCATTTCCAGTTTTCACTAACCAACCAACTTCTTATTGTACATATTAACAAAATTGTATTTGCTGCCTACAGCAAACCTTTAAAAAGGTGGAATGGAGAAAAAAATAGCAAAGAGTTAATAAAATATTTACATCATGTAAAATTCTCTGTAATACTGATTTTGTGACTGAATATAAAATGACAATTCATCATAGTCCCAGGCTTTGTATGGTTGTGTTTGTATTATGGGTTGTGACTCTCCAAACCTTGTAAAGACATCATAGCAAATAACCTAGGCCATATACTATACATATACTATACTATCCACCATACTTAATATTGTGAACATGATTCAAGGGAGAAAACATATATTTTGGATAACTGTTTGCACAAAACTATATGCAAAAACGTATTTAGGTGAGTCTGGAGTGATATATTTGGCTGGATAGAGGAGCAGTGCCCTGACCACACCCCCAGTAAAAACCATTGGGATGAACTAAAGCAGAAAATTGACCATGGATGGCAAAAGCTGAAGGCTTGCATGAACCAATAGTATGCAAAAGTTCAAGGGTGACAAAGAGTGAGGAATGGTGAACCTACTAACCAGATGCCAACAGTAGCCTTATAAATAAATGTAATTCATTTAGCACCTCTGTTATTATCTCTTTTCATTATCTTTCTCTTAATCCTCTACTAGGGTCGCGGAGGGTTTCCCAAGCCCATCCAGTGGAGAGTGTGTGCAGATACACCTAGGACAGGGTGCTAATCTATTGTTGGGCACACTCACTCACACCGACACACACTATATTGGTCAATTTACAGCATTCAATTTACTTTGAATTTATGTTTTTGGGCATGGGGAGAACATGAAAACTTTACCCAGGTCTCCACGTTCTCCCCTGGAAGTGCATGGTAACCCCCCCAACCACCACAAGCCTAGTACAGGATTAAGAAGAAGATAATAAATGAATGTTCGTAAATAAGGCGGCACGGCGGCTTAGTGGTTAGCACATTCGCCTCTCAGCGCTAGGGATTCCCGGTTCGAATCCCCATCTGTGTTGAGTTTCCATGTTCTCCCCGTGTCCTTGTGGGTTTCCTCCGGGTTCTCCGGTTTCCTCCCACAGTCCATTATTCCCTTAGTGAAATTCATGCAATTAATGAAAAATAGGGCAGCACAGTAGCTGAGTGGCAGGTTCTCCTCTCAGCACTGGGGATCCAGCTTCGAATCCTTATCTGATTAGAGTTTCTATGTTCTCCCTGAGTCTGTGTGGGTTTTCTCCAGGTTTTCACCATTAGTCCAAAAAACATGGATTCAAGGTAAATTGAATGCTCTAAACTGCCCCACATATTGTGTCTTTGTGTGTGGGTCTGCGTGAGTCAGTTTGCCCAGCAATAGATTGGCTCTGTGATGGACTGGCAACCTGTCCATGGTGTTTCCATTTTTAATTTCCCCAATAAGCTTTGTTTTTAAGGATGTGATTAGCTCAGTGGTTAAGATGTTGGGCTATCCATCTGAAGGTTAAAATCCCAGGTCCACTAAAGTTACCAATGTGGGTCCTTGAGCAAGATTCTCAACCCTCATTGCGCCAGTGATGCTATACCAATTCTGTGCTCTGACCTCAAACATCAAGTTAGGATACTTGTAAATCGCTTAAGGTAAACGCATCGGCTAAATGACCAAATGTGACGTACAGTACGTGATGTGGAATGGACGCTACATACAGCATAGATGGACATCTTAAGATTGCTTCCACCGGTTCAGCCTCATCTTTATGTTCTTACATAATTCCAATTTATTAACATCCAATAACATCTATAAGAGGTTTAGGATGAAAACCCCCATCAGATCTCGCACTTCCTCAAAAGCAAGCAGATGCCCAAAATGGAAAGGAAAAAATATCAGAGATTTAGGTTTCGTTGTGGGTGGCTTAGTGTTTAGCACATTTGCCGCTCTGCGCTAGGGATTCCTGGTTCGAATCCCCATCTGGGTGTTCTCCCCGTGTCCGCATGGGTTTCCTCCGGGTTCTCCGGTTTCCTCCCACAGTCCAATAACATGGATCAAGTCAATTGAATTCACCAGATTGCCCCATATAGAGTGTGTTTGTGTGAGTGAGTGTGTGTCCAGCGATAGATTGGGACCCTGTCCAGCATTGGTGTATCTGCCCAGAGCCCAAAACATTCTCCCTTGGATGGGCATGGGCATGGGCATGGGCATGGGCATGGGGAACCCCCCCCACCCCACCCCCCGCGACCCATATATAGGATAAAGCGGAAGATAATGGATGGATGGACGGATGTTTCGTTGTCAGATTACTTCTGGAGGCTTTGTAGTAGAGGTATAGCGACTATAAATCATCTAAATCGTTTCAAACACGAGGCAACAAAACAACACATCGGTTAATTCGCTTCGGACAGAGCAGTCATATGATCACGTTTAAGCGATTACCG
>JAFMOD010000104.1:3545009-3564073 GCA_019802435.1 Corydoras maculifer | reverse complement strand
GAATCCCCATCTGGGTGGAGTTTCCATGTTCTCCCCGTGTCTGCGTGGGTTTCCTCCGGGTTCTCCGGTTTCCTCCCACAGTCCAAAAACATGGATCAAGTTAATTGAATTCTCAAAATTGCCCCATTTAGAGTGTGTCTGTGTGAGTGAGTGTGTGCCCAGCGATGGATTGGCGCCCTGTCCTGGGTCTATCTGCCCAGCGCCCGAGACGTTCTCCCCTGGATGGGCATGGGGACCCCACCGTGACCCTAATAGAGGATAAGCGGGAGAGAATGAATGAATGAATATTTGCTAACATTTATTCAATCCGTCCATTATCTTCCGCTTTATCCTCTATTAGGGTCGCAGGGGGGTTCCCCATGCCCATCCAGGGGAGAACGTTTCGGGCGCTGGGCAGATACACCCAGGACAGGGTGCCAATCTATCACTGGGCACACACTCACTCACACACACACACTCTATATGGGGCAATTTGGAGAATTCAATTGACTTGATCCATGTTTTTGGACTGTGGGAGGAAACCGGAGAACCCGGAGGAAACCCACGCGGACACGGGGAGAACATGGGAATCCCTAGTGCTGAGAGGAGAACATGCTAACCATTAAGCCACCGTGCCGTCGTCAACATTTATTAATTTATGCATCCATTATTTTGTTACTTAATTCTCTACTAGGGTAGAGGAGGGAGAAGAGGGGGGTTTACAATGTCCATCCAGGGGAGAACGTTTTGTTTGCTGGGAAAATATACCGAGGACAGGGCTCCATCGCTGGGAACACTCACACACACACACACAAACACACTATATGGGGCAATTTAGAGAATTTAGTTACATTGAGGCTTAGTGGTTAGCATGTTCTCCTCTCAGCATTAGGGATTCCTGGTTCGAATCCCCATCTGGGTGGAGTTTCCATGTTCTCCCTGTGTCCGCGTGTGTTTCCTCCGGGTTCTCCGGTTTCCTCACATAGTCCAAAAACATGGATCAAGTCAATTGAATTCTCCAAATTGCCCCATATAGAGTGTTTCTGTGTGAGTGAGTGTGTGCCCAGTGATAGATTCTGGGCTGGGTCTATCTGCCCAGCGCCCGAGACGTTCTCCCCTGGATGGGCATGGGGAACCCCACCGCGACCCTAATAGAGGATAAAGCGGAAGATAATGGATGGATAGTTACATTGATTACATGTTGCTTTGTGGAAGGAAACCAGAGAACCCTGAGGAAACCCACGCGGACACAGGGAGACCACAGAAATATGGAGTTTCAGGCAAACAGCTGATCCTAAACAGACTTACAGAGGACAGAGAGACAGAAGAAGAGCACAGAGCTGCCACACGGCTCCCCCGAGGGCGCCACCTATGGAAGCACACGCGTGTAGGAGGGATTCGTCAATTTTCAATTATGTTTAAACTATTTGCTAACATTTATTCCATCCATCCATTATCTTCCGCTTTATCCTATATTAGGGTCGCGCGGGGGGGGGGGGGTGTTCCCATTATTTTGCACTTAATTATCTACTAGGGTAGTGGAGGGAGGAGGGGCGGGGGTGTTCCAATGTCCATCCAGGGGAGAAAGTTTCACTTGCTGGGCAAATACACCAAGGACAGGGCTCCATCGCTGGGCACACACACACACACACACACACACACACGCAAACACAATATATGGGGGAATTTAGAAAATGTGGTTACATTGAATCCATGTTGCTGGACTGTGGAAGGAAACCAGAGAACCCTGAGGAAAACCACGAGGACACAAGGAGACCACAGAAATATGGAGTTTCAGACAAACAGCTGATCCTAAACAATGCCGACTGACATTGTTTTTTGTATATAATTTATTGTGACTTCAACGACGATTTTTATGGAATGCCTTCACTTCTGTTATAAAGCAGCACGGTGGCGTAGTGGTTAGTGCATTTGTCTATCAGCACTAGGGATCCAGATTCAAATCCCAGTCTGGATGGAGTGTCTCCCCGTCTTTGTGGGTATCCTCCACGTCCTCTGTCATATATATATATATATATATATATATATATATATATATATATATATATATATATATATATATTGTGTGTGTGTGTGTGTGCGTGTGTGATAGATTGGCGCCCTGTCCTGAGTGTATCTGCCCAGTGCCACAAATTTTCTCGCCTGGATGTGCATAGGGACACCCCCCCCTGCGACCCTAATAGAGGACTAAGAGGAAGATAATGAAGGAATAAAATAATTCATTGATAAATGACTAACCTCGTCACTGTCTTATGAAATTCAAATTTTGGAAAAGTCATTGCTGCACAAATTAAGGATATCTGTGGTAAAAATGTAGGTTATGTTTTTGATTATTGTATCTATTTAAACATGTGCATAATTCTCGCTAAACATCTAAACATCTCGCTTAATATTTACATTAATGTATAACAAATATACAACCATCAATGGTAGCAACATCATTGATGCACTATGGCACTATGATAAAGATTGATTCATAACAAACCATCGTCGCATGACGTCATCTGCGCGTTGGGTATATCCGCCAATCAATGAGCAGGGCGTAAAAGGAAGCCAGGGATTTCGGAATACGGGTGGGAAAAACAGAACTCCCTGTCTGAAGAGAGTGGGAGTAAACGAGCTGTCAGATAGAGCCGCAAACCCCGGAATTAAATTACTGGTGTAAGTTTGAATCGTTTTATATTCATGGTTATATACGCGAAGTGTTTCAGCAATAAGGGTAACTATTTATATACAGTATGACACTGAGAAGTTAGCTATGGTAGTGTTAGCTTAGCGTAGTTTAGTAGCTACATGAATCTCATTATATTTGGATTTTCTGTTTTACTTTGTTAAGTTCCAATACAATTTGAGTTGAATATGCCGTTAAAACTTTCATACGTGTATATTTTGGTTTTCAGAAGATCATGGAGGCTAACTCATTGTCTCGTGATTTGGGATAAGAGAATAAACATCACCTGATAAACGAATCTCACCTGAAGCTTTTATATAAACACCTTGCTGTCGGCTCCACAGGTAAAATACAAAGAGAGTTCGCACTTTAAACGAGCTTCTGCATAGGCTTTACATTGTCTCCATAAATGTAAGGTTGTTGGTTAAGGTTAACTGTAACCTTAACTATACGGTTGACTATAACTTAACTATATAGTTCATTATAATACGAACTATAAGGTCGATAGTAACTATAACTATTTGATTAACTGTAATCCTAAATATAAGGTGAACTGTAACTTGTAACGATAACCTTAATTACAAAGTTAACTGTAACTTTTACCATAAGGTTAAAATGAGCTATAAGGTTATCTTTAAGTTTGACTGTAATCTTTATTACAATGTTAACTATAATCATAAATATAAGGTTAACTATAGGGCTAACTGTAACTTTAATTATAAGGTTTATTTTACCTAAAACTATAAAGTTTAGGGTGAAACCAACTCCCGGTCAATGTCATGCAATGATATTTATCAGTTAAACTTTATAAATTTTTTGGGCGTGATTTATATTGACCATCATTCCTATATGTATATATTCACTTACATAAATTATATGTAAAAATATAACTTAACATAAGTATATATTTTTTGAAAAAAAGCTGTCACATCATGATGTGGCTAAATGGATTTAGCAGAACATTTCAATAAAGCTTTTCACCAAATGGTAATTTAACAAACAATAAATCGATATAGGTAATCAGATATTTACATTTCTACTGCTTATCATACAGAATACTGGTTTGTCTTTAGGTGATGATGCAGATCACTGGTGATGCTGTCTTACTGTCAAAGCTGCAATGTGTTTAATCCACTTTTATATCGAGTTGCTGTGTGCTACATTAAAACACACACAGGGTGCCAATCTATTACTGGGCACACACTCACTCACACAGACACACAAACACACACTATATGGGGCATTCAGGGCATTCAGTTTACCTTGATCCATGTTTTTGGACTGTGGGAGGAAACCAGAGAACCCAGAGGAAACCCACAAGGACATGGGGAGAACATGGAAACTCCACCCAGATGGGGATTTGAAGCTGGATCCCAGGCGCTGAGATGTGGACATGCTAACCACTAAGCCACCGTGCCACCCTCAATTTAATTATAGCGATTGCACAGTCATGACTGCCCTATTGGTGGTGATGCCTTTTTCTGCCAATTATCTAAGGCCACATTTACGTTCAAACACTTTCTGACAGGCTGCCAACATTAATCAGAGAGACTAAATATTTTCACGGATGATGATATCATATCTGAGAACACATTGCCAGGGAAGTTAATAAACTTTTTAAACACAAATAAAAGTAAAACAAATCCCTCATAAAATGTACTTAACAATGACCTAGAGTAAGATAAGGACAGATTGCTTGTAGGATGGATACCCAATAATCTGCAGATATGGCAGTTAAAACAAATAGTTACTTGTGGCATTATTATGAACAAAGTGTTCTAGCTTGACCCCCCAAAAATAAAAACAATTTTATTTGTCAAATACATAATTATACATGTTACAACTTGCAGTGAAATGTTTGTGGTGAAAAATAAAATACAATAACTTTCGTGAAATAAAATAAATAGTACTAAACTATAGCTAGATAAAAATAACATTAAACTGTGCAAAATGTAAAAAGTATAAAAAGTGAGCAGTGTGTACATTTTTTTTAAATGATTTCTAAAAATAAGTAGATAAGAGGTCATTTAAAATAACTTATTAATTGTGTATGTGTATTAATTGTGTTGTTTTTTTTTATTTATTTTGTCTTATCAGCATGTAATGATGTAAAGCTAGAGGACTTCCTCCCAATCTTTAAGTTTCATCTGCTTTGTGGCTCTCTCCATCATGGGCACCACCTTGAGTGAACCCTGTATCTACGACAAGCTCTCCGAGAGCATTGACATCCTGCGCCAGTCTGGTTACCGCTATGGCATGTCAGAGAGAGAGATTGAGAAGTTTATTAAGCAGGTTTTGGAGACCAATGAACCCCGAAGAGAGCCAGTGCAGTTCCCCATCCTTCGGGCCACTGTCAAGGTAGTGATAGATCACCTTTGCTTTTCTCCATACTATACCACAGCATGATTAAACATGTCACTATAGTGTTCGTGTGTTTTACTGTAAACAATTACATAGAAATTACATAGAAAGTGTTCAGCTATAAATAATACATCAAATTATGCGTTTGGTGTATATGAAGTGATGTTTTTTAAATTAGGATTATTTAAATGAATTAAACAAATGTAAAAGTTTTTTTATTTCTCTATATGCCCCCTACACTATTATACAATTAGATCACAGCTGTGGCTTTTTTATCAGCTTTGCAGAAAACGGCTTAGGACGAAAATGTTTTAAATGAACAGTTAGCATGAGAAAAAAAATCTGCGAAAAAAAAAAGAGAAAAAAAAGTGCGAATATAATAAATTATGTGTACAATAAACATTCCACCTGCTGATTATTACAATTATTATTCCCAGAAATTGACCCTGGTGTTGATTGTGTGTTTGTATGTAGATTGTAGTGGGAGTGAGCATCTTACTGGTGATAGTTTTAGCAATTGCATATCCTCAGAGTTTTTCTTATTCTGGAGAGGTGAGTGCAGCAGAGCATTACAGCTGGGCCTGCCCGCTCAACCACATCCGTCTGCTGTCTCTACCCATTGCCAAAAAGTACAACCTGCAAAGTAAGTTTATATGTCTCATTGTATATCCTGAACGTAAAACACCTATAAATAATTACTTGCAAAGCAGCATCATTGAATATTTTCTGCTTTTTTTATAGTATTTATGTATATCTTTTTCTATATCGCACTACTGCCCTGGTTCTTTTCATCATGAGTTTGCTGTGGAATTTCTAAGGAATTTTCTACATCAGCATGCAATTTTTTTGGCCATGTAGTCAAAATTTATTTAAATTTTTGTACGCATTGTGATCAAACTATATTCATTCATTATCTTCCACTTAATCCTCTATTAGGGTCGTGGGGGGTTTCCTATGCCCATGCAGGGGGGAATGTTTTGGGCCCTGCGCAGATACACCCAGGACAGGGTGCTAATCCAGCGCTGGGGACAACTCAGACACATACTATATGGGGCAATTAAAAAAAAATTAAGGTCAGTTTTTAGACTGTGGGAGGATACCGGAGAACACAGAGGAAACCAACGTGGACACGGGGAGAACATATTCATGTTGGGATTGGGCTTTGAACCCAAACTCTAGCGATGAGAGTTGAATGTGCTTACCACCAAGCCACTGTGCTGCCCATCAAACTATATTCCATCTATCCATTAACGTCCGCTTTATCCTCTATTAGGGTCGTGGGGGGGTGGGTTCCCCATGCCCATCCAGGGGAGAACTTCTCGGGCGCTGGGCAGATACACCCAGGACAGGGTCTATCGCTAGGGCATCAAACTACATTCTAGTGTGAACCCTAAAAAGCATAATTGGGCTCTTCTAAAGCATTGCATTGCCCTTAAAAAATCTATAAGAAAATTGAAAGGCTTTTTTAGGTGCCGCCTCAGTTGGTATTGTAATGTTATAAAAACATGTTGTTCCGGTGCGTAAATCTGTTTGGCTGAGCCGTTTGTCCAGCCATGACATTATTGACAATAACACAAACCTCTGACCGTTTCACATTCGTATCAATGCGTGATAGAATTGTTTCCTAATGTTTTTTTATCAGCTGCGTAATGTAGTTAGGCCACCAGAGGGCTGTATTTGATCGGTCGAGTTTTGATTGTCAGCAATCAACCATCCATTATCTTCCACTTTATCCTCTACTAGGGTCGTGGGGGGGTTCCCCATGCCCATCCAGAGGAGAACGTTTCGAGACTTGGGCAAATACACCCAGGACAGGGTGCCAATCTATCGCTGGGCACACACTCATACACACAAACGCACTCTATTTGGAAAATTGACCTTGATCTATGTTTTTTGGACTGTGGGAGGAAACCGGAGAACCCGGAGGAAACCCACACGGACACTGGGAGAACATGGAAACAATTGCAGCAATCAGCATTCACTTAATAAATGACTAGATTGCGGATAAACAGTTTGTTAACATTTATGCTTTCAATAAACACATTTATGAATTTAACCTTTTTTTTTTTAGTTGTAGTATGGTTTTTAACCGTTTTATAAATGTAAGGGCACTTGAGGTTGTGTATTATTGTAAATAAATTTATTTACAGTAATGAATGCCCTCTCGCGTGCCTACATTTTGTTTTATAAAACTTAAACACAGGTTGTACTTAGTTGTTGATACACCGCTAGAGGAGCAGCAGGACTAAAGTGTGTTTAAAGGTTTATACAGTTTCTGTGTGTTCTATAAATATTTGTGTGGGAAGAGATTGTATTCTATTTCTGGTTGGTCTAGGTTTTCATGTATGGTGGAGTTTGTTCGGCACTAGTTCCACACTTCTGAACTGCTCTGGATGTTCTGGTGTATCTGCAGTGCTGGAAATATCTGCGCTGTACACACAGTCCATTCACACAGCAACACAACCGGTTCTCCTAAAGGCATGTATATATATATACACACACACACACTCATTTCTATTTCAAGTTAATTAATAGACACATTAATTTGAAACACTTTATTCTCATTTACTCTGAATAATTTAGTTTTCCACTTATTCAGGGCTTATTATCGCTGGTTGGATACACACAATAACTTTATCCAAACTCTAAATTAAATGTTCAGAACTTGAATTAGTGTAATAGTTAAGATGCAAATATTACTGCATGCAAGCTAATTCTTATTATTACAGATTTTTTATTTCACTATTATTGCTAATATACACTCAGCAGCCACTTTATTAGGTCCACCTTCTCAATTCTACACTCACTGTCTGTTTTTTCAGTTCCACTGATCATATAGATTGACTTTGTAATTCTACAATTGTATTCTAAAGTCTACCTGGTTTTCTACATACTTTCTTGGTATTTAGTTTACTTGTTTGTTCTCTGATGATCAGCACGCCCTCAAAAGAGGTAATATGGTGGTGGATAATTTTCAGTAGTGCAGTGATACTGACATGGTGTTGGTGTGTTATGCTGATATGAGAACCATAATGCCAAATATGGACATAACGAGGACTGCAGAATGAGACTTCTGTGATTTCTACAAGTGTATCAAAGAGATGTATCTAATACAGTAAAGTAGCTGGTGAATGTGAATATCGATTTTCCACTAGCACATTTAACAGGATGCTTTTGGTTTTCTCTGTAGGTCGGAGAGTCTCTTTGCTTACACAGGCAACAGTTGGAGATGCTCTACTTTTCACACTCTTCGTCCATGACAGTCCATATGGAAAGGGAGCAGGAAGTGATGTCGGAACATGTCAAAGCTATTAATCAAGATGTTTTTCCTCAGGGGCCAGCCAACTTTAGTCTCTTCTGGTACTATCGGTACTTTCAAAGTTTCCGTTTATCTGTAGTCTAGTATTGTCATATATGGCAAACACACTACTGTTACCTGATTTTTATTATTCTATGGTTTTCATCTCCTTTTCTTTTACCACAATTTTTAAGATATCAACACGATTTTCACCTGACACCTTATTGGCAAAGGAATTAGTCGAACTGTTCTTGAGATATTCTTGTACATATACACGTTTACCTCTTGAGTGGTTTTGCGTCATCAATTCACTTATCAACATGGGTATACAAGGAAAAACCACCAACACGTAGTTAAAGGAGAGCCCCCACCCATCTGTGAACCCTGCCAATTGCTTATTACAATTAAACACATCATGCTAGAATTCCATGAAGCAAAGACATGTGCACATGCCTAAAACCATATAAGAAATTTTCACACCAGACAACACAAGAACAGTCCTAACCTACTTTGCAATTATTGAAATGAAAATTGAACCAAAGCATAAGAGAGTAATTAACCTTACAATAAAAGAACAAGTAAATGCATATCAGCATGTTTTGTTTTTTTGAGGTTGGGGGACTAGGAAAGGAAACCGTAGTTCCTAATGGAAACGAATAAACACACGGACAACCTTGTCTACAAATCAAACCCCGGAGCATTTCACTGTGAGCACATTTCCCACTGCACCGCTGTTTCCCCACCTTGAGCAGATTCTCTATTTGTGGGTGAAAATGTGGTGCAGTGATGAGTGCACTTGTTCTTGCTTTGCAATTAGCACACCAATTTCCATTCACGTTCCTTGCTCAAAAACATGCTCATTGGTGACCATGAAAATATTAACAAAGCTGTAAATGTGTACATGATGGTCTGTTTGAGTGTGTGTTTGTCATACTGTAGACATATGTGTGTTTACTGTTGTCATGTAATAACTTTTTTTTCACCTTCTATTTTTCTCTTTTGCAGGAAGTACGACTCAGGATTAAGAGAAGAACTTTTTAAGTCACTCTTGCCAAGTGCACCTCAGCATCCCCTGTTGGAAAGTGTAGGAGCTTCATTGCAGCGCTGTAGAGTTACTCACAGCACTGGGTCACAGAGTAGGGTAAGTTTATTTTTAAAGTATATTTATTTTATTACTATATATTTTCACCCCCCCCCCTCTTTTTTGTGTGTTAGGGAGAAAAGGTGTTAGGCTGGGTCTTGGTTGGTGAGGGCAGTCCCACCGTGCGTGTTTTACCACTTCAGCGCTGCCAAGCTCAGTGTAGCGCCTTCAACCTATGGCTTGAGCCAGGAGATCTGGGTTAGTGTTTAAACACACACACACACAATTTGAAGCTAGTGTTTCTTTTAGTCTTACAGTAAGTCTGTAAGTTTATAAATGTAAACTGTGTATAAATAGTTTAACATTGTTTTTATTTTACTGATATTTATATTCATTCTTAAGTTACTTAATTTAACGGTTTGCACGGTCTCATTATTTAAATGACTAATGAAAAACAGATGGAGCACAGGACTAAAAATTTGTATTTTAATAATCTAGTTTAGCCAACTTTATGTAACCTTATTATTGTTCATCTTAACTGAACATTTTATCATCAAACATATCAATATAATGTACCTGTATTAAGACAAGTCCAGTCAGTATCAAGATGCATCACAATAAATTTATTCTGTTATTGTCCTGTTGAATAACTATGGACCATGAACTATAAACAATTAAGTCCACTTTAACAAAATTAAGTTCCACTTAATAATATAATAAATGTTAACTTTATGCATATCAACTATTAATAAGGTTTAATGCAATAACACAAAAGACAAACATCACATCATATTCCAAAACAGAGAGGTTACATCTCCTTTCAAATTCAAGACCAAATAAATTATTTCTGTTAACTTGAATTTTGTGTATTTCAAGAATATATTATGTGAAGGCAATATTTCAAACTTCTCACCAACACACACCCACAGAAACGGGGAGAAAATTTACAAAATAAAGTGTGGTAGTTCAGTGGTTATGGTGTCAATTTAAAGGTTGTAAGTTCAAATCCCAGGTCCAATGAAGGTACCAATGTGGTCCCTTGAGCAAGGCCCGTAACACCAAACACACTCTGCTCTGACCACAACCATCAGGTTAGGATACTTGTAATTCACTTTGGATAAAAGCATCTGAAAAATGACTGAATAAATGTAATGTAAATGTAAACTAAATGAGTAGTTTACTATGTTTTTTCAACATAGTATTTCAACATCAGAGCCTTCACTTTTATCCTGGTGTTTAAAAGTATTTACACTTATTTAATGAGACTTAAAATTGGTGTTTAGTTATATTATTTTGGCATTTTCCGATGTTTAGTGTATGCAGATCCAGCTTACTGGCAGCTGGAGATGTTTCCTGGTCGGGGAGAAAATGTGGTCTGTGATGGAACTACACTGTAATAGACGAACTGTACACACACGGACACAACCTGCATCTGGACCCAACTGAATCGGCTGTCCTGCATTCGGCGCTCGATGGCCTTAGTTGTTTTCTAGTTTTCTAATTATGCCTAATAGAGAAGCCTAATGAAGAAGAGTTGCCATCATTTGCTGCTGCTCGGATTGGGATTGGTTAGTGGGAACATGTTTCTGCTTCTGTTTATATGAAATCTTTCTAAATGAGATTTTATGAGTGTGCTGATAATCGGGCTAACAACATACTGATGGTGTTCTAGCATACATCGTTCCATGCTGTAATGGAACCCACAGGGCAAGAACTAAGAATTTTGAGTTAAGGCAGGAGTTTAGCAGTAACTCAGTGCTTAGGGTGTTGGGCTATCTAAAGGTTGGGGTTTTAAATCCCAGGTTCACTAAAGTTACCAATGCAGCTCCTTGAGCTATACCCTTAACCCTCATTTATCCAGGGGTGCTATAACATGGCTGACCCTGTTTTCTAGCCCTAACCATCAAGTTGGGATACCTGTAAGTCGCTTTTAAGAAAAGCGGCTGCTAAATTACCAAATGTAATGTTGATGTGAAAAAGTGTCAGTTCAGAGGACAAAATTAAGTGTTTTTTTGTGCAACACCAGTCCAAACTCAAAACCAGGCAAACAAAGTTGTAGTCTATTGTTCAGTCAAGTTTAGCTTTGATTACAGTTTCATAGAACTTATGCAATGTTCCATTTGCATTTAAAGCCACACTCATTTTTGGAAGAGTTCCTGTGCTGATAATGGGATTCTGATGAATCTTGCATTGTCTTTATGGAACATGTCCGTGCTATCGTGGGAAAAGATCCTATAGATCCCGTTTGTTTTTGTTTTTTTTTGGTTTGTTTGTTTTTTCTTTTTAAGTAGAAGATGTTCTCTGCTGGGCGGCACGGTGGCTTAGTGGTTAGCACGTTCGCCTCTCAGCGCTAGGGATTCCCGGTTCGAATCCCCATCTGGGTGGAGTTTCCATGTTCTCCCAGTGTCTGCGTGGGTTTCCTCCGGGTTCTCCGGTTTCCTCCCACAGACCAAAAACATGGATCAAGTTAATTGAATTCTCAAAAATTGCCCCGTTTAGAGTGTGTATGTGTGAGTGAGTGTGTGCCCAGCGATGGATTGGCGCCCTGTCCTGGGTCTATCTGCCCAGCGCCTGAGACATTCTCCCCTGGATGGGCATGGGGAACCCCACCGCGACCCTAATAGAGGATAAGCGTGAGATAATGAATGAATGAACTACACAAAATTATTTTTTGAAGAAAATCAATTCAGTACTTGTCATGTGAAGCAAAACCATAATATTAGAGCAAAAGTGTTTTAATTTAAATACAAAATTAATATTATTTAGGTATAAAATTTTATAGATTTATAATTATAAAGTAAATTAAATAATTTACATAAACTTATGATTACATAGTAAATTAAAAAAAGCACAAATACATGTACACTTGAATTACAATTTATTTCTTTTTTACTTTACTAGTTAGAAAAGCTAAACGGCCAACTAATGTATGTATAGCTTTGATTACAGTGTCGTTTTATTTTGGGGCAAGTTCCTGTGCTGATAATGGGATTCTGATGAATCTTAGCATTGTCATTGTGGAACATGTCTGTGCTATCTGGAAAAAAAAGATCCTATAATGAGAATAACAGGTTTTGTTTTGTTTTTTTCAGTACATGTCTGCAAATTTTTTTCCTTGCTGAATGATTTCGCTAAACCTATAGATTCAGCCAAACTATGTGCATAAGACAACTTTTTCCTTCTTTTTAACGAGTTTTGGACAAAACATTTCTGTACTTGTCGTGAAGCAAAATCATAAAATTACAGCAAGAGGGTGTTATAGTTTACACAAAAAATTACATAGATTCATAATTGCATAGTAAATTTATATTATTAAACTAAAAAGCACAAATACATGTTCAATCGCAAATATTCACTTGAATTACAATTGAACTTTTTTACTTATGTTGCTAGAAAAGATAAACAGCCATCTAAAACAGTAACAACTGCTCTAAATTAATCAATAATGTGAATATTTTTTTCAAGCTGTATTAATGATACTACAGTGACTGCAACTGTAAGCTTCACTTCAAAGTATATCATACGTGTTTGTGGTCAAGGTCTCGCGAGAGTGATTGTAAAAAAGCAAGCTGTAAACTGTTCCTGTGCTAAGGGAAGGTGTAAAGTGTCGTATGCTACAAAGAGGGGAAAGAAAAGTATTATGTGCCAGTCGCAATCAAGATAAACAGCAATAGTGTTTGCATATGTGAGGGGCCTGATCACATAGTTCTTGGGTCATTGTTCATGCAGTTCACACCAATGGCACAAGGGCTGTGTGACCGGGCCCCTCACATATGCAAACACTATTGCTGGTAATCTAGATTCTTCCACCCTTCTACCCCTGTTTTTACTTACTGAATTTAATAGTGGCCCATTTAACCTACTATACCACAAAAGTGGATAGACATTATCGGTCCATAACTACTGGAGTGTCTCTAAACAATATAGTGATTTTAGTTCATCTGCAGCATGAGCAGCAGTAAGATTTGGTATAACCAAAACCATTGTATATTTTTTCCACACATAATTCACACAAAGTTAAGGATAAAGAAGCACTATATTGTATTGCCATACATTTTCCTGTACATATTTAATTACAATACACTCATCCTATGTATATTTAATGTAATTTAACATATGCAACAAGTTTTCTTCTCTATTTACCGCTTACGAATGTCATCTCTTATAACCCATTTTGCCTCAGATGCTTGCTACCATGCATTTGCTTCAACAACTCTAGGCCCTTAGTTTAATCAAATCCATGTGTAGAACAAACTACAAACATTATTTTTATTTTAAATATATAAATCATATTTTGCCAAAATTTAGCATATGTTACATTTAAGGTGACTACAATTTTCTTTACAAGTTGGACTGAGGAATACGTTTCAGAAAAGATCCATAGAGCTGTAGATCCTCAGGGAAATAATCTTAAAATTTTGGATATTCCCTGTTAATGGGGTGAAGTCATAATTCCGAAAATTTTGAACATCGGGGGAAATCAGAAACACACCTCGAGGCTTCGATATTTATCTTTATTGTCCTTGTGATAAAGCCAGGAGGGCAGCTCAGTTAAGGAAAACCTATAAAGCATAAACTTGGAGGTAAGGGTGTAAATTTTCCTTTATACACCAGTATTATAGCTGCTTCAGTTTTCTTCATGCTGGGGATAGGCATCATTGGATGCTTATAGCTTTTTGTCAAGTGGTCTCTATTTTACAGTGAAGACAGGTTCTCGTTTAACTCTGTATGTATGTGATTTTAAAAAAATGATTCTTCATGTAAAGTTATAGTTTATTTTTGGGCAAAAGTTGCTCAAAGTGATGATTTTGGATATAAATGATGATGCTACCAGATTTCTAATATAAACAATGCTGCTTTAAAGGCTTATCCTGTTAGTCATCACTGTGTACAAATAATTTTTTTTTTTTTGTTTTTTTTTTTTTTTACCCAAAAGTGAATGTTTAGTCTGCCAGCATGGTGGCTCAGTGCATTATGGAGTTGCTGCAGTAAGGAAGTCTTGGGTTTGATACCCTGGTGGGTGGTCATGATCCTGCTTCAGTGTGTGATTTGAATTGATTGATTGACTGATATAATTTTATTAGTCCCACAATGCGGATATTCAAATGCGTCTTTCATGTCTGTAAGTTTTGTCCTGAAGCTGGGGTTTCTGTTTTCTTTCCAAAGTCCATACCAAAGTTCAAACCTTACACACCGAACAGTGAGGCAGACTGAGCGAGCAATTTGTTAATTATTATGGTAATTACCAATCTGTGGTGTATTTAAACAGGGTGTGTAAAGGAGGCCTAATCGAGCTACCATGATGTATGTTTTTTTACAGTGGTTCTAAATTTACCAACATAATTTAAAATAGCACATTCACCTCTCAGCGCTGGGGATGTTAGGTTCAAATCCCAATCTGGGTGGAGTTTCCATGTTCTCCCCATGTCCACTTGAGTATTCTCCGGGTTCTCCGGTTTCCTCCCACAGTCCAAAACATGGAAGCAAGCAAAAACAACCCCCACCCATGACCCTAATAGAGGATTAAGTGGAAGGAATTAAATATCAAGCCCACAGTTAGAAATTTATTTTTATTATGCTAATAATTTGTAGCGTATTGCATGCAGATTTTGTTCTAAACAAATACTACATTTGCCATTCAATTATAATCCTGTCACAAAAATACAGTTGGGGACTCTTAAGGGTTTAAATGCTCTTTTTATGATCTACTCTCAACTTTAGATGGATATTCCTAGGAAATGTCCGCAATTCTTAAAATCTTCTAAATGAAATTTCATAATAAGAGGCAAATCTTATCACAGGGAATTTGTGAATGAGAGCCCTGTAATCAGTCATGACTTAAATCCAGCTTTAAATCTTCAGAAAGATGTTTGTATTCTGTCATGAAACACCTTTTCATACCATTTTAAAGGTCCAGCATTGGAAATTGAACTAGTCAACAGATCTTTTCCAACAACACAACACTAACTTTTTTAAAGCGGTTATATCAGGTCTGTGCGCACACATCCATAATGATTACTGAGCTGGTAAATTCACACTTTGTGTTCTAAATCTGTATAATTTTTTCCAAAGAACCCTTTTAAACAAGTAATTGTATGGCAAAAAAAATTAGCACCACAGTATATTATATTTTTTAATATTATATTTATGTGTTGATTAATGTTAATACTTTTCTTAAGTCTTACTATTAACGTAAACCTAACTTAAACTTAATTTATTAACATTTTAGATCTAACAATTTAGCTCTTAATTTTAGCCTATAAATTACATTACATTTATGTTTACTAGGCAGCTTTATCCAAAGTAACTGACAAACTGAGAACAACACAAGTCAGTGGTTAAATCCAACTGAAAATCTGCAGATATATTTATATCAGTAGGTGTTTGCACACCTTTTTATACCGTTATAAAAGTCCGGCATCAAAAATTTACCTATTGAACCTGTCCCTTCCAACAACATAAACCTAACTTTTTTTTTTTACTTGTACATCACACACATCGCAGACATAATGAATACTGAGCTGGTAACTTCGTCACTTATTTTTTCCATCCATCCATCCATTATCTTTTGCTTTATCCTCTACTTGCCACCTAAAGAATCTTTAATATATCTAAAAAATAATGGTGTTGCAAACAAAATTAGTCAGCACCACATCATTAAATAAACATATTCACATCATTGAATATTATATTTATGTATACTTACCTTCAGAGGTGATTTTTAAACTAAACATAGTGACCAAAAGAGTGTTTGCCCCATGTACAGAGCTCACATATAAAGTTTACACAGATACTGTGGTGCCTGTGTATTAGTATTTTAAAATGTATAATATTTTTAAATGTTATTTAGCAAGTTCACTAAGAAACTTAACTAGGAACCAGTGCAGGTATAAAGAAAAATACATGGGTAATATGATTATGACTTTTGGTTTTAGTAATCAGTTAACCTGTTATATTCCAAAACAAACCGAATATATCCTTAAATAAAATTTGCAAGCTGTGTTAGCTGCCAAAAACGAACTTGCCTGATATTGCGATGGTGGTATTATAATTAGCAGCAGTAATTTTTTTTTATTATTTTTGATTAGTAGTAGTAATATTATTATTCATTCATTTACATCTTCTTCATAATCCTTATTAATTAGGGTTGCCTGTGGGGTTCCCCAAAGCCCATCCAGGGGAGAATGTTTTGGGCAGATACACCCAGGACCCAGAAAATCCATTGATGGGCACACTCACTCACACAGACACCGCACAAACACATACTATATGGGGCAATTTAGAGTATTCAATTAACTTTGATGCCCAGCGATGGATTGGCCCCCTGTCCTGGGTCTATCTGCCCAGCGCCCGAGACGTTCTCCCCTGGATGGGCATGGGGAACCCCACCGCGACCCTAATAGAGGATAAAGCGGGAGATAATGAATGAATGAAAGAATTAACTTTGAATCCATGTTTTTGGGAGGTAACTGGAAGACCCGGAGCAAACCCACGCAGGAAGAACATGGAAATTTCACCCGGATCGGGATTCGAACCTGAATCTCCAGCGCTGAGAGGCGTACGTGTTAACTACTAAGCCACATTGCACCCATTATTATTATTTAATTTATATTATTTAATTAGTACTAGGCGGCACGGTGGCTTAGTGGTTAGCACATTCGCCTCTCAGCGCTAGGGATTCCCGGTTCGAATCCCCATCTGGGTGGAGTTTCCATGTTCTCCCCGTGTCTGCGTGGGTTTCCTCCGGGTTCTCCGGTTTCTTCCCACAGTCCAAAAACATGGATCAAGTTAATTGAATTCTCAAAATTGCCCAATTTAGAGTGTGTATGTGTGAGTGAGTTTGTGCCCAGCGATGGATTGGCGCCCTGTCCTGGGTCTATCTGCCCAGCGCCCGAGACGTTCTCCCCTGGATGGGCATGGGGAACCCCACCGCGACCCTAATAGAGGATAAGCGGAAGATAATGAATGAATGAATAATTAGTACTATTATTGTTGTTGGAATTTATTGTCGTTGTAGCTGACTGTCCGTTTGGAAATTACTTTAAGAAAATTTAATCCTGAACCCTTATAATGCATCTTTTTAACCAAAAAAAGGGGGGGGGGTGCAGGATCCTATAACGATCAGATTTGATAATTCTACCCTGTAGCTGGTTTTCTCCATAACTTCTGACTTATGATGTTCTCATTTGTAAGTCGCTTTGGATAAAAGCGTCTGCTAAATAACTAAATGTAAATGTAAATAAAGCCACCAGGTGGCGCCCGTGGATAAAGTGAGTAAGACGCTTTGTTTTGAAAGATTTGTTTAATTCGTTGTTAGCGTTTGCATACTTTTCAAACACTAATAACTAGCTCTAATATTTATAAATGACTGTGGAGTTTTATTCTTTATTTAACCTTATTAAAATTATCTATACTTTGTAAGACTATAGCCTTAAGAAAACATCCAGTTAAAACATTGCTTAAATTGTTTATTCTTATCACTGTATTGTCATGACCTTACAAAAGCAGATTAAAGTAAGATTAAATGCGTATTCGATACATTTCCCTGCACAGTTAATATGTTAAAGTTTATTACCCCCTGACATTAACATAAAAAATCTTACTACGGAAATTTTACCCCAGCAACAGTCTGTGTTCTGTGATTGGCTGAGACGTCGAAACGTCACTGTTAGTGAGCTACTCGGGGAAAACAAAGCTTTTGAGAAACTGGAATATAGTAGCCCATTAAATCATTAACAATTATCAAGGCTTTCATTGATTTATAAATATACAACACATCATATTACATTTATAAACATTTCATCTACGTTCACTTCTATGTGAATGTTGTCATAGAGGAGGTGTTGTTATACAAAACTGCACCTATTTTCTCCAAACATACTCGTTTAGACTTATCTCTAAAATATATGAACTGATAAAGTTTATATATATATATATATATATATATATATATATATATATACACACACACACACACACACACACACACACACACACACATTTTATCAGTTCATAGAAATATTTAACTCCTCACTTTAGCATGCTTCTGTTGCTACTGTTGCAGGTTGCTTTAGGTGCTTTGCTGAAAAAAAATAAATAAATACATTAAGAATATAAAATAAAGCATTTTAGCTTAATTATATTTGTTTTGCCAGAAAGATAAAAAATAGAATGAAAGATTGCTTTGTAATGATTTGTAATTCAGAGCGTCTTTATTGTCATTTTATATACATGCAAGTACATTAACTAAACTAAACTAACTAAACAATGTTTCTAAGGCACAAAAGTGCCAATACAATACAAGTCACAGATGACAAAAGTGTAATCAACACAAAAGGCCTATACTAAATACAAAAAGACATTACTAATCTAAACAAGTAATTAAGAATATAGTTTAGTGGGATAGTAGCTTAGTGGTAAGGGGTTTGGTCTATCATTCTGAAGGTTGTGGGTTGAAATCCCAGGTCCATTAAATTACCAATGTGGGTCCTTGAGCAAGACCCCTAACCCTCGTTGCTCCAGGGTGCTGTATCAACCCTGTGTTCTGACCCCAGCCATCAACTTGGAATACTTCTAATTTGCTTTGGATAAAAGCGTGTGTATATATATATATATATATATATATATATATATATATATATATATATATATAT
>JAFMOD010000104.1:3495238-3541164 GCA_019802435.1 Corydoras maculifer | reverse complement strand
AGTGTGTCTCTGTGAGTGAGTGTGTGCCCAGCGATGGATTGGCGCCCTGTCCTGGGTCTATCTGCCCAGCGCCCGGGACGTTCTCCCCTGGATGGGCATGGGGAACCCCACCGCGACCCTAGTAGAGGATAAGCGGGAGATAATGAATGAATAAATGTTTATGCCTACAGTTTTTGAGTAGTATTTTTTTAGTATTAGGGTTTTTTTTAAGTATTATTGTGGACAAAATTTCGAAGCCTTTTAACATTACAGCTGGGTAACTCTTTTTGTACACACAGAAATTCATCACCTGTGTTTGTGTAGTGTGTTTGTGTAGTGTGTGTGTGTGTGTGTGTGTGTGTGTTTCTCACTGTTATCTCCTGTGGTAACTGGGTGGGGTGGGTGCAACTGAATCCAGAATCTTTGAGGGTATGCCCATGCATACATCTCTCTCTCTCTCTCTCTCTCTCTCTCTTACTCTCACTCTCTCTCTCTCTCTCTCTCTTACTCTCTCTCTCTCTCTCTCTCTCTCTCTCTCTCTCTCACACACACACACACACACACTGCAGTTGTACCTTCAACCAAACATTGGCTTGGTATGTTATCCAATTATGTGTATACATCAATCTATTACTTTGGTTTGTGTGTGTGTGTGTGTGTGTGTGTGTGCGTGTGCGCGTGGGTGTGTATACTAGGACTATATCACATTTCACATTGTTGGAACTAAAAGTTGTTCATACCCTCATACTGTGTGGACCTCATGTAATTATGGGAAGCACAAGCCAGTCTTTACAATAAAAAAAAAATTGAAGACATGTATGTATGTATTTATTTATGTATGTATGTATGTATGTATAGAGTTTACGATTAGGGTAGTAGTATTCAAGGTTTGGGTTTCTGTAAGGAAGTCTACATAAAGTCCCAAAGATGCATGAAGCAGCCTGTGTGTGTGTGTGTGTGTGTGTGTGTGTGTGTGTGTGTGTGTGTGTGTGTGTGTGTGTGTGTGTGTGTAAGTGTGTAAGCGTGTAAGCATTTAAGTCTTTGCTGAACTTTAATGTCCCTCCTGCTGCCACATGCTCAATCCTAGCATTGCTCTTACCCCACCCTCAGTGCACACACTCACAAACACACTCAGCTGTAGTGGGTGAGGGAGTAGTGGAGCAGCTGGTGCGGGCGTGGGTCTTCTTACAACAATAAGAGCTTTGTGAAGGCGAGGAAAGGCGGTGTGTGTTGGGGATATGGGGGGTATTACGAATGGGGGTGGGTAAAGGAGGATGTCTGGGGTTAGTGCAGGGCAGAGTCTGGCTGTGAGGCCTTAAAACACCAAACAAAACACTCTCCTGAACCTCTCGTTCTCTTTACTATAATCAACTAAATAAAGTCATGTATTTATTTAAGTACAAGATTAACAAGGCTTTTTTATAGGGTAGGTGGCACACTTTAAACAACTTTTTATTTTTACAAATTAAAAGTTGTTATATAAATACCCTAACTTGCCAAGTGCCCAATAATGTCAATGTATATAAAATAGAGAGTACTGAGTAAAACACCAGTTTTTGAAGTACTTTCTAGAAGTAGAATAATAAATTGCCATGATATTGTATAACGTTCATTATACTGTAAGAGTAAAGATAATTATGTACTTATTTTTAGTAGATGAGTGACATGGGGGCTTAGGGTAGGTGGTTTCCCAGTGTCTGTGTGGGATTCCTCCAGGTTCTACATTTTCCTGTCACAGTCCAAAAACAGGGATTCAAGGTAAACTGAATGCTCTAAATTGCCCCATATAGTGTGTGTGTGTGCCTGTGCCCGTGTCTGTGTGAGTAAATGTGCCCAGCAATAGATTGGCACCCTGTCCTGGGTGTATCTGCCCAGCGCCCAAACCAATGTGACCCTAGTAGAGGATTAAGCAGAATCAGAATCAAATTTATTGGCCACGTCATTTATACACACAAGGAATGTTGTGTGGTAGGTGTTGGCTCTAGTATTGTACACATAACAATATATACGATAAGCAGATTTACAATACAACATATATACAGATTTAAAACACTATGCAATAAACAATATGCAGGCAATATACAATATATACATGTGCAAATATTTAAAGACATGTATATGTGGTATACAAAAGGAGAATAAATGTATGAATTAATGAATTTTAGTTTTAATTTTTATAAGTCTTTGACATCATTCTAGAAAATATACATTAAAGATTACTTAACTGGATTTCAAAAACAGTTGTTTTCAGGTCTTTGATGTTTAGAGTTTGACTTGATGGTACAGACATGTTCCTTTTCTTTTTTAGCTTTTCAGTTATCGATTTGTTGGTCAGCGTGGAACTACTGACCTGTTGCATGACCCAGTTTTGGTCTAGGTTAAGCTGTTGGACAGATGGCTTCAAATGACTCAAGTATAATTTGTTATGGTGATTGGTGATGGTTATTGCAGCCTCAATGGCTTTAAAACCCGTTTTTCTGTTTGCTGCAAAACATGTCGACTTATCACCATTCCACAAACATGCTTGACAAATGATATGAAATGTTTGTGGTGTTTCTTCCAACTAAACACCCTTTAGTTAATGTGCATGGTGACTAAATATAGTTACATCAGTCTTATCAAAAGAGATATGGGTTTACTGTGTTGTTGTTTGTTCAGATGCCAATCAGATGCAAAAAAATGTTAAGTGGACATTTACTATCTTTTGGGAAGAATGAGGGTAAAACAGTATGACATTGTGGCAGTTAATGAGCAGCCTTCAATAAAGAACATAATGTACAGCAGAGTTTCCATTTGTAAACAGTATTTCAGCCTTTAAAACCATGAATGTAAGATGGTTTAGAGATAAACATACAGCCCTAAGAACAGTTGTTTATCTAATGCCACAACTGAATTTGTACGTTCTTGGCATCATGTTAATACAGTTTTAAATACCACAAAACACCAGATTTGCACTTTGTAATGAATGGCTTACGTTGACTGTTTAAATAGTTGGGGTTAATTTAAATGCCGGTTTATGGGTCAGCTGTAGTGTCCATGTGCAACTGGTGAAAGTTAATGGTGACAATGAGGGTGGCGTTTTTGATGTTGGCTAGACAGTTTCTTTACGCACACCACAAAAGCAAGAAGTAATAAAAAAATAATAATCCAAATCTGCTCAGCGTCCAAAATGTTCTCCACTGGATGGGCATGGGGATCTCCCCCCCCCCCCACACGACCCTAGTATGTATGTATGTATGTATGTATGTATGTATATGTATGTATATGTATGTAAGTATGTATGTATGGAGTAAGGTTATGATTTGGGTAGTAGTATGTATGGTTATGGTTTGGGTTTCTTTAAGGAAGTCCCAACAATGCATAAAACGGCACGTGTGTGTGTAATACTAAATAACCATATTGCTGGAAAATAGTAATTTATATAGAATTTGGTATTAAAACAGACACTTTTATCCGAAAGAAAAGCTTAAAATATATTATTTTTTGTTGTTTAGGATTTTCTTTTTCCACATTATTGATAAAGTATATGTCTGGTGTTTATTTTTCTTTTTTACAGAGGATGTGATCTGTGTGTAATTTTATTGTTAAAACAAGCAACATATATTGCTGTACACTCATCTTTCATTCAAACATCAGAAAGGCTTTAAGAATCAATGGTTATGATGGCATTTACTTTTGTGTATACCATGTGGGTGGCTTAAAACAAGACGCTGAGCAAACAAATTTTGGAACTTCACTTGATAAAAGCCGGTAGTCTATTCATGAGATATATAGCAAAATGCAAGCTGCATGATAACAATGTTGCATTTTTTGTGTCATTTCCTGTGTTTTACCTCTGTAGGCTCTGAGAATTCATGTTTGATATCCTGCTCTGTACTGTATCTTTGGAAAGTACCTGTACCTGATTTTACAGACATTCTCTGGAGTTCTTGAAACTAAACATTATAATTTACCAATTTTACCAATATTTTGATGTTAATCTCACCCACTTAATTGTCTCCAGCTGCCATTGTGTTTGAATTTTTGTGAGGAACAATTTACTTTCAATTTAAGACTGATCTAAAATACAGACATACATTTAACCAAATACACTCTGTGTCTAAAACACCAACATGTAGCATCTGCCAAATGAGGCCAGCCATTATCCTACATAAACTGAAGTTTATTAGCACAGTATTCCTGGGAAAAAGAAAAAACACAATTATGAATCTAAAAAACAATATAGATTCAGTTTCAGTGGAATATTTACACCCATGGTGCATACTGTCCATCCTATAAATCGGGAGACTAGGTTTTGCTTTTGGCATAGTATAACTCACCTCCCATATTTCTACCTGTAATGTTTAAGTAATTTATTTTTATAGTACTCTCTACAATTGTACAGCTTTAGTTCTACAGTGTTGTGAGCCTGAACCCCCCAAAAAGCATGCCGAGTAAATTAATTCTTCCTAAAAGATGTTTTTTTTAGGAAGAAACCTTGTGAGGACCAAGGCTCAGTGGGGGACTCATTGTCCTTGAGCGGCTGGACAGCATCAACAGTGTAGGACAGCCATGTACAGATTGTGTGGCTAATATGAGTCTGTAGTTAAGAATTGGAAAACCCTATAAGTTCATTGATGGCATCCTGCAGGACTGCAATGCCACCAGTCCAATTGAAATCCTGGTTCCATCCAGTAATCATCATAGCTGTTTGATATCCTACTCTGTACCATGGATGAAGAACTGACGACACCTCAGAGCTGACGACAAAGAAACTGGCGACACCCTAAAAAAACAGAAAAGAAAAGCAGTTAATCAAACTCTGATTATTGCCTAAATACTCTGCTTTATCAGCTCTAACTGCTTTTTTGTCAGTTTCTTTTGAGGTGTCGCAAGTTTCTTTGAGTTGTTTTCAGCTCTTCTTCCATGGCTTCTTCCGAAGCATTGCAGCTACGATGATTTATTAGATGGAACCTGGATTTCTATTGGACTGGTTGTCCTGCAGGATGCCATCAATGGACTTATATATACTTATATATAGTTTTCCAATCGTTATGGTTTTTGCAATTGGTAAATTCAGACACCTTATCACTACACAATCTGTACATGGCTGTCCAAACTGTTGATGTTGCCCGGCCGCTCAAGTAGGACGAGTCTCCCACTGAGCCTCGGTACTCCCAAGTTTTTTTTCCCTAAACCTTGTCTCTTTGGATTGCTCTTTAGGGGTTTCAGGCTTTTAACACTGTAAAGCTGCTTCGTGACAGTGTACTATTGTAAAAAGTGCTTTACAAATAAATTACGTAGTTTTGAACTTAGAGTTTTGAGAAAGCACAGTATTTAAGTGATAGACAGAGTTTTGAGTAAATGGCCAGTGACTTTTTGGCTGATTTTTTGCCAGACTTCAAGTTGTACGTTGTACACATAAGCAGTGTTTGCCGATGGATGCATAAAACAAATCAGATTTTTGGTACTGTACTTTGCTACAGACACGTGTACCAAAGACGTCTACCAAACTATGCAAAAAAGATGAGCAACTGTCTCTAATTTCACATCTACAACATACAGTATCAAAGCAGATGTCTCTAACAGAATGCACAGGACAGTAACTGTTTTAAAATTCTAGCAGCATTGTTGTGTCTAATCCAAATGTACCAACAGAACACAAACAAACCCATCACTAGCAGACAAGTTAAAATAATCCAACAACAATTAAGCATGTTCTGTAGAGGTTCTGGGCTTCACAATTAAGCATGTCTGTTAGATTGTGCCCTTTCCTGGGTGTATCTGCCCAGTGCCCGAAACATTCTCCCCTGGATAGGTATGGGGAACCCCACCGCAACCCTAGTAAAAATATGTTACCACTGAGCTATCACACCCATGTAGTTTTGAAAAATAGAGAGTAGGTAATACAGGTTGAAATGATATCAATCAGAAGGTTGTGGGTTCAAATCCCAGGTCCACTGAAGTTACCAACATGGGTCCTTAAGCAAGGTTCCTAATTCTCATTGCTCCAGTCGCTTTGCATAAAAGTGTTGGCTAAATGACCAAATTTATTTATTAATTTAATTCACATCCCAGCTCATTTTCTCATCTCTCGCTCTCTCTCTTTCTCTCTCTCTTTGACTGGAGTAAAAGGACAAAATTGTGTAATTATCTTTCTAACACAGTTATGTCTAACACATGTTTTAGCATTTTTAACAAAAAACAATTCTAAAGACATCTTTTCTGCAACCACTTATATTTATAATGAACATGGAAAAAAATAGATTGGGGAGGAATTTGGGTATTAAAACTAATCGACAAATGATCAGGATTAATAATAGATTTACGGTGCAGTCGTCTTGTTTTTCCACTTGTAGGTCACTCTGGATAAATAAATCAATCAATCAACATTATCTTCCACATAATCCTCTATTAGGGTCGTGGCGGAGGGAGGGGGAGGGGGGGTTCTCCATGCCCACCCAGGGGAGAACGCTTCAGGTGCTGGGCAGGTAAACCCAGAACAGGACGCCAACTCTGGATAAATGTGTCTGCTAAATATATAAATGTAAATCTTTAGCAAGATTTGGATTTGTCGCAGGCCAATTATCCTTTTCATTTTGTCTCATACATTTTTACAAGGAGAAACGTCTGCACTACTCTGTGTCTTCCTCCTGTTGCAGCGCATGAAAAATGTTGTCTGCTATTGTTTTGCTGTAACTTCACGGGAAAGGTGTCATCTTAATGGCAGCATTTGTCTTCATAAAATCCCAAAATACACCTTCATGTGATTAATCATTCATTTTATGGGCACTGACGCACCCCTTTACCATATTAATGGTGGTTTTCACTGCTAACTGTCTTTTAGCACAGGAAGCATGCTATTGTTTTTAGCATTATTGTGATGGCATCTGTTTTTCCAGGAAACCACAGGGCACATTATCACTTTCTATCAAACCATTCAAGACAACTTTACCTCATGTTATAATTAACAAGTTTTGCCATAATTTGGTTACATTTTCTTTTTTGGCCTTTTTATGACTTAAAGGTATTAAAATACTCTGTGTTCTTTTTTTTTTCATCATGCCTTTTCAGGAATAGGGTTCGTACGTTGTGCACTTTGTGAACAACATGCTAGTGTTGCTAACACACAGGCTTCGTTACATTTACATTAAGTATTTTAGCGGACGCATATTCTCCAAACTGACTTACAAATGAGAGAACAACACAATTCAGCAGTTAAGGAGAAACCAGCTACACTGTTTTATCAAACCTGATCATTATCCTATCCTGCCTTTTATTCATTCATTCATTATCTTCCGCTTTATCCTCTGTTAGGGTTGCGGGGGGGTTCCCCATGCCCATCCAGGGGAGAACGTCTCAGGCACTGGGCAGATACACCCAGGACAGGGCGCCAATCTATCGCTGGGCATACACTTACTTACTTACACAAACACACTCTATATGGGGCAATTCGGAGAACTCAATTGACTTGATCCATGTTTTTGGACTGTGGGAGGAATCCGGAGAACCCATAGGAAACCCACGCGGACACAGGGAGAACATGGAAACTCCACCGGGGATTCGAACTGGAAATCCCTAAGCCACCGTGCTGCCCTGACTTTTATTCATTTAAAAAAAAAGTTGTTTTTTTTTTATATCAAGTGTTCGTGGAAGAGATGCATTTTGAGATGTTTCTTAAAGATTCTCAGCCTTACAGACAGAGTTGTGAAGATCATTCAACCATTTTGCAGTGGTGAACAATACGGAGTGAGAATAAGCGCAAAGATGAGGTTGAATTATCAGGTGACATTCATCACTAGAGCGAAGGTTTCATGTTCTAGCCAAATTATAAAGAAAACCTTAATCAATTTTACATTGATTTATTATTATTGTTATTAATGGCCCGGCTATATGGTTTTTGGACCATGCTCATATTTTAAATGTTCATAGTTGTAACTTTAATAATTTTGATGAGAAATATTTTAGCCATCCATCCATCCATCCATCCATTATCTTCCGCTTTATCCTCTACTAGGGTCACGGGGGACCCTAGTTCATGGGAGAACGTTTTGGGCGCTGGGCAGATACACCCAGGACAGGACGCCAATCCATTGCTGGGCAGAAATATTTTATAGACATCAAAATATTTTAAGTTATATAAAGTTTATTTATTGTGGAATGAAAAGATTTGCTTTGGGTGTGTTTAAGAAACATTTATCGACTTCAGTGAGTGTGCTTTAAGTTTTGGCCCCTGGTGCAATTAAGTTTGACACCCCCACCTTTAAAGATCACAAATAGGGGAGGTTCAGAGTTTTGGAGAAGGAAAGGTGGGTGTCAGCAGGGAAATAGGTTAAAGCCTGTCAGCGCCATTCACCCCCCCCCCCCACACACACACTTACACTGGTCTTTGGGTTTCAAGCCTTTCTTATGGAAATTTAGTTCCTAGTCCTGCCTCTCTCGCTCTCTCTCTCTTTTTCTCTGTGTCTGTGTCAGTAGGACATCTAAGCTCTGCTTTACCATCTGCTCAGTACTGTTTAGTAAGGCCTGAATTGAAACACTTTAAATTAATGAATGAACATCTTACTATTGTTGTTATTCCACTTATAAGTCCCTTTATTTATTATTTATTTTCCTGTTTTACTCTCCACTTTCATCTAAATGTAGTATAACATCTTTATGTGCATCTTTATTTGCTTTACCAAAACACACTACATCTATTCATTTTTCAAGTTTTGCAGTCATTGTGTAAAAGGTGGGGCAACGCCCAGGACAGGGCCATTGTAGGAAAGACGCACACACAAGCCCTTTCACACACATATATTTACACCTAGGGGCAATCTAGCATCTCTATTCCATCTGATTTGCATGTCTCTGGCTTGTGGAGGAAACTCAAGCTCCCAGAGGACAACTTTGCAGAAACTGAAAGAATACACAAACTCAGACCCAGGTTTTTATTTCCATAAGATGATGTTACTGCCCACTATGCTACATTGCATTGATTTCGTTAAATTATGCTAACTTAGCACTGTGGCTTAGTGGATAGCACGTTTATGTTTGAATGTTCTCCCTGTGTCCGTGTGGGTTTCCTCCGGGTTCTCAGGTTTCCTCCCACAGCCAACAATTAAAACAATTAATTGAATTCAATTGAATACTCTAAGGGCGGCATGGTGGCTTAGTGGTAAGCACGTTCGCCTCTCAGCGATGGGGATTCCAGGTTCGAATCCCTATCTGGGTGGAGTTTCCATGTTCTCCCCGTGTCTGCGTGGGTTTCCTCCGGTTCTCCGGTTTCCTCCCACAGTCCAAAAACATGGACCAAGTCAACTGAGTTCTCCAAATTGCCCCATATAGAATGTGTCTGTGTGAGTGAGTGTG
Source organism: Corydoras maculifer (assembly GCA_019802435.1). Classification (NCBI taxonomy): domain Eukaryota; kingdom Metazoa; phylum Chordata; class Actinopteri; order Siluriformes; family Callichthyidae; genus Corydoras; species Corydoras maculifer. The sequence continues at coordinate 3,531,852 of JAFMOD010000104.1, read as the reverse complement.
TGCCCAGTGATAGATTGTCATCCTGTCCTGGGTGTATCTGCCCAGTGCCCGAAACGTTCTCCCCTGAATGAGCATGAGGAACCCCCCCGCGACCCTAATAGAGGATAAAGCGGAAGATAAAGGATAGATGGATGAATACTCTAAATTGCCCCATATAGCATGCATTTGTGTGTGTGTCTGTGTGTCCAATCATAGATTATATATAGATATTATATCTGCCCTGTGCCTGAAAACTTCTCCCATGGATGGGCATTGGGAACCCCCCCCCCCCAAGACCCTAGTAGAAGATTAAGCGGAAGATATCCATCCATCTATTATGGGGGGGGGGGGGGGGGGTTCCCAATGCCCATCCAGGGGAGAACGTTTCGGGCGCTGGGCAGATACACCCAGGACAGGACACCAATCTATCGCTGGGCACACACTCACTCACTAACTCACACCCTATATGGGGCAATTTTGAGAACTCAATTGACGTGATCCATGTTTTAGACTGTTGGAGGAAACCGGAGAACCTGGAGGAAACCCACGCGGACACGGGGAGAACATGGAGACTCCACCCAGATGGGGATTCGAACCGCGAATCCCTAGTGCTGAGAGGCGAACGTGCTAACCACTAAGCCCTAAGCGGAAGATAATAAATGAATAAATTTCATTTCATTGTCTCCAGTAGTCACACGTTTTTGTATCTCTAAAAACATTCACATTAATTACATACAATTGTATGATGTAGGATATAAAACTCCTGTGCTTGCCAACATTACACTTAATATAACAGCGCTTGGTTTTGTCAGTTTAAACACAACAACAGTGATACCGGCCAATTAGCAATTATGCAGCTTAGTGTTGACAAACGCTCAAAACCAAATGCCATGCATGCAAAATAAAAATTGTTCATAACACTTCTCACCCACACACACCTAGTGTAGAACATGTCCAGACATAACCCGCAATGACTTCACCATTCGTCATTATTGCACATTGCACCTACACTCAGTATGCTGCCATGAATTCTGTCACACAGTGCATTGTTTATAAAGTGTGTCGTCGCTGTGATTTACTTAAATTGATTTCTTTTTAATCCACATAATAAATTCTTTCCTTTTAAGTGTTTTTATAGTTCTGATCACTTTTCAATGTTTTGGAACCATAAAACACTTAAAAGTAGAGAATTTATTTATTACTTATGCCTTAACATGAGAAATAAATCTTTGTACATGAACTTAAATACAAAACAACACTTAGTTCTACCACCTTTTTTATTCTTATTAAAGGTCACTAATAAGTGTTTAGCTACATATTAAAGATGCATTTTATTTGCATTACAATGCATCAAGAATTAAGCATTAATTTATATTTAGAATGAGTTCAATATTACGTTCAGAGTTCAGTTTATTATCTTCCGCTTAGTTCTCTACTAGGGTTGAGGGGGTGGACTTTTTGAAGCGTGGGAGGAAACCAGAGAACACGGGGAGAACATGGAAACTCCACCCAGATTGGGAACCAAATCTGGATCCCCAGCGCTGAGGCGAACATGCTAACCACTACACCTCGTTTCCATGTAAATATTAAGAAATGTTTATCCTTATTGGCTCACGACCTGAAGTGTGCTTTGAGTTTTGCCCCCCCGGTGCAAATGGGTTTGACATCTCTGCTCTAGCACCAACATCCATAAAATTAAAATTACTAAAAAATAAATTAGGCGGCACGGTGGCTTAGTGGTTAGCACGTTCTCCTCTCAGCACTAGGGATTCCCAGTTCGAATCCCCATCTGGGTGGAGTTTCCATGTTCTTCCCGTGTCCGCGTGGGTTTCCTCCGGGTTCTCTGGTTTCCTCCCACAGTCCAAAAACATGGATCATGTCAGTTGAGTTCTCCAGATTGCCCCATGTAGGGTGTGTTTTGTCTGTAAGTGTGTGCCCAGCGATAGATTGGCACCCTGTCCTGGGTGTATCTGCCCAGCGCCCGAAAGTTCTCCCCTGGATGATCATGCGGAACCCCCCCGCGACCCTAATACAGGACAAAGCGGAAGACAATGATTGAATAAATTAAATACTCAGACTGATTCAGATCACCCAGACCAAAAATTGGCTGTTGAGTGGAAACTAAATATGAAACGTGAATAAGGATTTTAACATAATACAGAAGAACAACCAGGAAAAGAGAATGTCAGCAATAAAATTTTATTGTAATAAAAAAATTGCACAAAACTGTACTTTTATATTATGCACAAATTCATTAAAAAAACATACATCAAAGCAAATTGTGCTTTAAATAGCTTACAAACTACACTTTGTCTACGTCAGTAAACAATGCTGCTTAGCAGCTCAGTAAAAAGAGAATGCTACAGTTGTACAACAAATGCCGCTAGCATCAACAAAGAGCGACTTAGACGTTTCCAGTAAAATTCATTTCACCACAACAGGGAGATTTTTTTTGGAACACTTTGTATTGCACGATCATGATAAGACCCAAGTTTGGCAGTGAGGTTAACTTTTAAGGCAACAAAATCTAAGGTCTCTTTATCCATTTTGTGCAACAATTAAGAATTAACAATAATACAGATGTAATCAAGTATGCAGCTTCAGGACTGATTGGCTTTACATTCGTGTGAAAGTTGAAGAACCAGTTAAAACTGGTACAGAAGGCTAAATTTATTACCCTGTATTTTGAAAGGAGGCTCCCCAAACAGGCGTCATTTGGGTGGGAATGAAACCGACTAAACAGATAAGCAGACACGCTGATATGCTGCATTGCTCTGTTGAGAAAGAGGCAAACAAATGCCAATGCCAAATCCCAATGAGGAATGGAGTAGTGGCTCCTTAAAAAAACAGCATATAAAATCTCCCTGATATAGACCAGTTCAGTTGCACAGTATTTTCACACTACATGGTAACTTCAAGAAACAGTGGTAGGATATATCAGCACCCAGCTGCAGTGCAGGCAGTGAAGCCTCAGCAGGAACATGAGGCAGTGCTTGAATGAATTCGACTTTTTTTTTTTTTTTACAAAAAATAAAGGCTCTAGTTCAGACTATGGTTTTATATCTTTGTAGAAAACAATGGTCCCTGGAAAGCTGAACGGTTCAGTGCATAATCACGGCAAGATCCATTTGGCTTCTTCTCAGGGAGGTAGTGTTTAGGAGGGTTGTTCCGACCGGTTATCAGAAAACTGTTTTTATGGTTCTGAGGGTCAAATGGCTGTAGTGAAGTTGCAGCAACATCAGCAGATGCAGGAGGCTGGGTCTCATAAAGGACACAGATGGAGCCGTCCTCGCCGATTCGGTATGACACTTCATATGGGTCGATCCACATGGTAAGTTCATGAGGGAGCAGAGAGAATAGCCTTTCTCCACTCAGACCCACTCGACTACCTGCTCTGCCAATTAAAGGGTCCAATTTATGATTCATTCGAATGCAGCGGTAAGCTGAACCCTTCTGTGGCTTGTCTGGGAACCAGTGGTTCCTGTAGTAATCTGGAAACAGAAATAAACACAAAAATTTTATATGAAACATGTTACACAGAACTTGTTTTAGTGCTAGACAGATAATCTAGTACAACAGAACTGTTTAGGACTAAAGACGTAATCTGGACCCATGTGGTATTTGAATAAAAACAATGCGGTAGATTGAAAAGTCAACTGAAAACTGCAAGCAAGCTCCAGGCTGTAAGAGAATATTGTTCTTGAGGCCCCTGCAGCTACTTGCTGACAGTGATAATACCCCTACCATTCACATCTGAAAAGAAGGGTGGAGTACAAAGAAGATGGTGGAAAACTTGATAAAAGCTAAAAAATAGAGCACTGACCACTAACCGAAAAAGTCTGGAATACTGAATACTGAAAAAGCAACGTTTTGTTGCAAGGTCCAAAACAACAATTATCAGATTTTGAAAACAGACACAAGCTGAACTATAAATTAAACGTTTATTAAAGGTGTGCTCAGACTCTTATCGTTTGTTTTGGTATGTAATTGTTAGTAAGGTCATGATGAAAGACTTACTGTTCTTAAGTGTTATACATAAAATATACAATTTAAAAACGTGTTGCGTTAACAGTAAACGTATTTCCATTGTTTCACGTGTCTTCGTTACAAGCCGTCGTAGTGTGTACGTGTTGAGTACAATTGTGCTCTGCTCACTCTCCTATCGTTTGTGTTTCTCTCGGTTTTAAAACGTTAAACCTAAAATATACAATTAAAATTGTTTTGTTACATTAACAGTAAACGTTTCACATGTTTCATACATGCCCTTGTGATGTGTACAATATTAAGTACCGAGTTCTGCCCAGTCTCTTCGTTTGTTTCAGTTAATTGTTCGTAAAAATTTACTGTTCTAAAGCGTTAAACACAAAATATGCTATTTAAAAACGTGTTACATTAACAGTAAACGAATTTCCATTGTTCCACATGTTTTGCTTACATGCCGTCGTATTGTGTACAATATTAAGTACTATTGTGTTCTGCTCACTCTTATAGTTGGTTTCTTTCTCGGTTTTAAAACGTTAAACCTAAAATATAACATTTTTCAAGCAAATGTTTTGTTACATTAACTGTAAACGTTTTGAATACATGCCGTCGTATTGTGTACATTGAGTATGATTGTGTACCGAGTTCTGCTCGGTCTCTTATCGTTTGTTTTGGTTCATTGTTCGTGAGGTCCTGGTGATAAACTCTAACTTTTAAAGAACGTTAAACATTATTTTTGATACGCCATTTAAAAATATGTCGTTATTTAACAGGTACCGTATTCCAAATTTTGTTACGTGTATTATGTACAATATTGAGTACAATTGTGTACTGAGTTCTGCTCGGTCTCTTATCGTTTGTTTTGGTTCATTGTTCGCGAGGTCCTGGTGATAAACTCTAACTTTTAAAGAACGTTAAACGTTATTTTTGATACGCCATTTAAAAATATGTCGTTAAATTCACAGTTACCGTATTTTGTTACGTGTATTGTGTACAATATTGAGTACAATTGTGTACTGAGTTCTGCTCGGTCTCTTATCGTTTGTTTCTTGTGTCTAAAATATGCATTGAAAAATGTTTTGTTACATTCACTGTATATTTTTGTATGTTTTCAGTATATGTCGTGTACATGGAATTGTATTGTTAGAAGCTGTGTAGCTGTTATAAAGCAGGATTAGTGTGTATTAGTGTGTAATTACCTGAGATCGCTTGTTGCAGGCAGTCTCTGAACACCTGTAACTGCTTCTCACTGAGAAATGCCCTGGTTCTTAGCAGCCTGCAGATGAAACTCACTGCTGCTTTGATTTCAGGGACAATTTCCACCTGAAGTCCGGAGTTTGGCTCCATTGTTGCTAACGTCCGAGTCACCTTTAAATAAGCTCGCCGTTCTTCGACCTTCTGCTATGCTTTATTTCGGATAAATAACCCGAACCAGCATTCAGCTAACAAAAACAATCCGTCTTAACGCGGTCTCCTGTAACAGCCAACAGTCCAGCTCAGCCGAGCTCTCGTTTGTCTTCCGTTCAGGACAACAGCCGCTTTTATAGTCGACGCGCAAAGCCCGACGTCACTGACCCAGTAACACTTATCCTGGTGAGAGAATAGCAAGGAAGCCCCGCCCCACAACGGTCAGGTTGTGATTGGTCACGGTCATGGAAAAGCCAGCATTCTTAAGTTTCCGCGGATTTCCATATAAGGATACTGACGTCACGCAGTCTCGGCGTGTGTGACGACAACGAGGGAAAGCAGTTTAGTTTACCGTAAAGCGCGACCACGTTTTCATTTCTAACAATTACGCAGTATCTCTAAACAAATATGTACATCTGCATCTCGCTGCGCTTCCCACGGTTACGCTGCTTTAAAACAGACGTTTAACAAATGTTAGTTCCACACAAGGCCTGTGTAAAACAATTTTAATAAACTAAAACATAGCTTTTCAATGGACAGAATAATACCAGTTATAGTTAGTCTTAACTTTAGCTAGCTAAACTCAGTAAATTGTTTCCATGGTCCCCGCCGAAGTACACCATATGTACATTAAACATTTGTAATCTCCAGGTGCGAAATATGTTCCAATATGTTCTAAAATATGTTTTACTTTTATAGTTTGTTAAATGAAAGATAACATGCTCTGTGAGAAAACATGCAATAGTAAAAAAAAAATCAATAAAAAGAGCAGGCGAAACAAATAGTGGTGAAAAAAAGTTGCTAAAATAGTTAAACAGCACGTTACGTGGATTGGGTGCCACCTGCTGGTCACTGCGCATGCAACAAATAAGCTTTTTATGGGACTCATTAGGGTTTTTACATTTGGTCATTTAGCAAACGCTTTTTATCCAAAGCGACTTACAAGGTGAGCACAGGGTTAATCACAACATCCCTGGAGCAATGAGGGTTAAGGGTCTTGCTCAAGGACCCACATTGGTAACTTTAGTAAACCTGGGATTTGAACCCCCAACCTTCAGATTGATAGGCCAACACCCAAACCACTGAGCTACAGTGCCCAAAATTACACATATGTTTATGCTAATCCATTATTGCCATGATAAAAACTACATGCAATCTTAAAAAATACATTGATTAAGCAAGGTGGATAAACTCTTAGACAGTCTAGTACCATCAACATCAGGTGTTTCCCCTGCAGTTCATAATCAGAATCGGAATCAGATTTATTTGGCCAAGTATGTCACACACACAAGGAATTTGCTTATGGATAGATGGCAACTCTCTGGTTAAAATTACAATTTACTGTACAGTATGTTTATATATAAATAAGATACAGTGTGCGTTTTAGTGTACAGTAAATCAATAAAGTGCAACACAGGAAATAATTCCTTTTGTACAGATTTGTCTATGTGCAGAGTGTTTATTAGCAATTAATAAATGTTATAGCACAAGGAAAGAAACTGTCTGTTTTTTGTGTACACTGATCTGTATCATCTTCTGGAGGAAAGGAGCTGAAATAAATTGTGTTCAGGGTGTGAGGGGTCCATGATGATTTTCTCTGCTCCTTTCCTGGTTCATGCAAAGTGGGTAGAGGAGCACCAATGACTTTTTACTAGTTCTAATTGTTTTTTGTAATCTGTTACAAAGTAATGGATGTGCACAAGACAGGATGAATTCAATCTCCCACAGATATGCAGACTTGTGGCCGTTTTGTCTGAGACTGATGATAGTTGTCATCTGAAAACTTGAGAAGTTTACCAGTTATGTCATGTGATGTGCAGTTGTTGGTGTACAGGGATAAGAGCAGTGGGGACAGGACACATCCTTGTGGAGCTCCAGTGCTGATTGTTCGTATATGCGAAGTGGTTTCTCCCATCTTCACCTGCTGTCTTTTGTCTGTCAGGAAGCTCCACTGGCATCCACTGGCAGATGGCAGGTGATACGGTGAGTTGTGACAGTTTGGAGGAGAGGATGTCCAGCTTTAGGGTGTTGAACGCCAAGCTGAAGTCAACAAACAGAATCCTAGCATATGTCCCTGGATGGTCAAGGTGTTGTCGGATGTACTGCAGCCCCATGATGACTGCTTCATCCATTCCCGGTATGCAAACTGCAGGTGTCCTGTAATTTCCTTCATGTGAGTCAACACCAGTTATTCAAAAGTCTTCCTCACTACGGATGTCAGTGCAACAAGCCTGTAGTCATTAATTCCGGTGATGGAGTGTGTGGTAGTTTTAGTGTACAGTGATCTGTATCTTCTGCTAGGAGCTGAAATAAATTGTGTCCAGGTTGTGAGGGGTCTGTGATTATTTTCTCTGCATAATTATTTAGCATTAGCATAATTATTAGCATGACTTATATCTTAGCTTACTACATTTTAGTAGCTTGCCCAACACTGCCTACGTATTCAATTATTCATTCATTCATTCATTCATTCATTCATTCATTATCTTCTACTTAATCCTCTACTCGGGTCGCGGAGGGTTCTCATGCCCATCCAGGGGAGAACGTTTTGGGTACAGGGCAGATACACCCAGGACAGGGTGCAAATCTATTTCTGGGCACACTCACACACACACACACACACTCGATATGGGGTAATTTAGAGCACTCCATTCACCTCAAATCTATGTTTTTAGACTGTGGGAGGAAACAGGAGAACCCGGAGGAAACTCTTACGGACACGGGGAGAACATGGAAACTCCATCCAGGTTGGGGTTTGAGCCTAGATCCCCAGGGCTGAAAGGCGAACGTGCTAACCACCCTTGTCGCCATCCTACATATTTAAACCAACATTATATCTCAGTATAATGTCTTACATTTCTCTTACTTGAACTTACTTGCAAGATATTTGTGTAACTTCAATAAGCAGGAGCTTTTGTACAGTGAAGCTTAATTTATTGTTGAATAAGTTTTCTCTGGTAGAACGTAGGTCCAGAAATTGGTTTTATTGTTAGAGATTACTTGAATGTATGGCAGTTCAAATTGTGTTTATTTCTATAATTATTACAGTAGACGTCACATATTTATAAAGGGGTTAATGCGTACGGTAATGAAATGATTTGTGTTTAGCTTTGCATTTGTGAAATAGTAAATAATTTGGTAGGAGTGAAAATAGTAGTTTGTTCCATTCATTCATTCATTATCTTCCGCTTTTATCCTCTATTAGGGTCACGGGTGGGTTCCCCATGCCCATCCCGGAGAGAACGTCTCAGGCGCTGGGCACACACTCACTCACACATACAAACACACTCTATATGGGGCAATTTGGAGAATTCAATTAACTTGATACTTGTTTTTAGACTGTTGGAGGAAACTGGAGAACCCGGAGGAAACCTACGCGGACACGGGGAGTACATGGAAACTCCACCCAGATTGGGATTCGAACCGGAAATCCCTAGCTCTGAGAGGAGAACGTGCTAACCACTAAATCACCATGCCGCCCTGGGACCAAATCAAATGAAATATTAATTCATTCATTATCACCACTAAATCCTAAATATTAGGGTTGCAGGAGGGGGTTCCCCATACCCATCCAGGAGAGAATGTTTTGGGCGCTGTGCAGATATACCAAACCGGTGTCCATTCTTTTCTGACTTCAGACATTATCACTCACTGAAGAGCTTTCTTTGTTTAAACAATTGTTTGTAAAACTCTCTTAATGTTTGCGCATGAAAATCCCACAAAGCCCTATTAGCACTAACAACCATACAGCATTCAAAATGTATTAAATTTACTATAAAAAATCTAATACTCAGTCTAAAATTCAGATCACCCTGACCAAGTCCAAAAGCATTAAACTATGTATGTATGTAATTGGGCGGCATGGTGGCTTAGTGGTTAGCACGTTCGCCTCTCAGCGCTAGGGATTCCCGGTTCGAATCCCCATCTGGGTGGAGTTTCCATGTTCTCCCCGTGTCTGCGTGGGTTTCCTCCGGGTTCTCCGGTTTCCTCCCACAGTCCAAAAACATGGATCAAGTTAATTGAATTCTCAAAATTGCCCAATTTAGAATGTGTCTGTGTGAGTGAGTGTGTGCCCAGCGATGGATTGGCGCCCTGTCCTGGGTCTATCTTCCCAGCGCCCGAGACGTTCTCCCCTGGATAGGCATGGGGAACCCCACCGCGACCCTAATAGAGGATAAGCGGAAGATAATGAATGAATGAATGTATGTAATTGATTATGCATATTTCATAACAGTGGCTGTTGAGTGTAAAGTGAATCAGAAAAAAATTTATATGTGAAAAAGGTTTTTAGCACAATGCAGGAGAACAGTCCAAAAAAAAGAGAACTATGTCAATGGTAAAATTTAATTATAATACAAAAATACATAAAACTTTATACTTTATAATCTATACAAATGCATTAAAAAGATAGATCAAAGCAAGTTGTGCTTTAAATAGCTTTAAAAAAATATCTTTGTAGAAAGCAAAGGTCCCTATAATGCTGAACAGTTCAGTGCACAATCCATATGGCTCCCTCTCCTGGCAGCAACCGAGACAGATGCAGGAGGCTGGGTCTTATAGAGCACACAGATGGAGCCGTTCTCACCAATTCGGTAAGACACTTCATTTGGGTCAATCCACAGGGTGAGTTCAAGGGGCAGCAAAGAGATTAGGTTCTCTCCACTCAGACCCACTTGAATGCCTGCTCTTTTAATTAAAGGGTCCAATTTATGATTAAGACGAATGCAGCGGTAACCTGAACCCCTCTGTGGCTTGTCAGGAAACCAATGGTTTCTGTAGTAATCTGAAAAAAGAAATAAACAGACACAATTCAATATGCTACATTTTAGTGTGAGACAGATAATCTAGTATAACAGAACAGTTTAAGACATGTAATCTGGACCCATGTGGTATTTAAATGGAAACCAGGCGATTTGTTAAAAAGTCAGCTAAAATCAGCAAGCAAGATCCAGACTGTAAAAGAATATTGTTCTTGAGGCCCCTGTAACTGCTTACGGATACTGATAATACCCCTACCATTCACATCTGAAAAAAGGGTGGAGTACAAAGAAGATGGTGGACAAAATTAATAAAAGCTTTAAAAAAAAAATACAGAATACAGTCCAATTAAAAAGCTACGTTTTTTCCAAGTTTCAACAATTATCAGATTTTGAAACAGACACAAGCTGACTTGTAAATGAGACCAATTGTTTACGAAGGTGTAAAAATAAGTTTTGTTAAGTTTTGTTATTAAACACATTGTCCACCATTTAACTGCAATATAGTATGTCATTTTCTATTATTGTATAAAAATATCTCGATATTTATTGCTCTGCTCAGTCTCTTATCGTTTGTTTTGGTTTATTGTTTACAAGGCATTAAAATGTTAATATGCAATTTAAAAAAAAGTTTTGTTACATTAATAGTACACCTATCACATGTTTTCATTACATGCCGTCATATTGTGTTCATACGATTGTGTTGTTAGAAGCTGTGTCACTCTAAGACGGGATTTGTGTGATTTACCTGATAGAATTTGTTGAAGGCATGAGCTGAACTCCTGTACCTGGTCCTCACTCAGAAATGCTCTTCTTAGTAGCAGCATGCAGATAAAACTTACTGCTGCTTTGATTTCAGGCCAAATTTCAGTTTGAGGTCCTGCGTTTGGCTCCATTGTAGCTAACGTCTGTACGCCACCTTCAAATAACAGACCTTTTAATATTTTGGCTCAAAAACTCAAACCAGCTTTAGGCTAACAGAGAAAATACACTTAAAACAACATGATTACGGTTATGGAATGATTTACGGTTTAACGAATAAAACTTAAAACAAAACTGCTAAATGAACTATGCTAATCATGTTAACCATGTTACCTATGCTAATGTGGCTAACATGCTATGTTAATAATAACATGCTAACTATGCAAACATAGTCAACTTGCTATCTACTAACAATGTGGATAAGAGCGTGGGGGGGGGGCAATGGGCACATACACCCAGGACAGGGTGCCAATCTATCACTGGGCACAAACACACATTATATGGGGCAATTTAGAGCATTTGATTTACCTTAAACAAATGTTTTTAGACTTTGGGAGGAAACCGGAAAACCTTGAGGAAATCCAAGCGGACACGGGGATAACATGGAAACTCCACCCAAATTGGGATTTGAACCTGAATCCGCAGTGCTGAGAGGAGAATGTGTGTGTGTATGTTGCTACCTTTGTTTCCCCTGCTGGTCAACATAACTAATAGCAGAACTCAATACATTTTACAAGAATCTTTCCCAACACCACCAACATATTTAAACCAACATCACATTAAGACAGATTCTCTTATCTGAACTTACCTGTAAAATCTTAAACGATCTCTTGACAATTTGTGGGAGCAATCTGTAAATCAACACAGTCACGGTAAATGCACAGCAGATCTGAGATTTAAATCAACGCGCTTGAATTTTATAGCCATGACAACCATAACCACAACAAAAAAAGTTGGGACAATGGAAACTTTCAATTATATCCTGTATACAGGATTTATAAAACCTAAAAAAACTGTTTGTCAGTGGACTGTTCTTCTTGCTCGCCTTTCACTCCATTTTATGCTGCGTGTGAGTGTGTGTGTGTGTGTGTGTGTGTGTACCAATCTGTCTGCTAGTTCCATCCACTGCCATATGCATGCACATGTTTCGATACATTTTGTCAGCACAAGTAGTACAAGCATCTTGCACAACACCACCAACATATTTAAACCAAAATTATATATCAGTAAAAAGTCTAACATTTCAGTGTTAAGGCACACTTCTCTCACTTGAACTTCTGATAATTTGATGGCGCAATCTGTAAACTATGGAAGCCCATTTCTGCCACTAAGTGGAAAAAAAAAACAAAAAAGTAACTCAGAATTCTTACTTTTAATCTAAGAATTCTGACTTTTAATCTCAGAATTCCAACTTTTTATCTCAGAATTCTGATTTTTAATCTCAGAATTCCAACATTTTATCTCAGAATTCAAACTTTTAATCTCAGAATTCCAACTTTTCCAAATTTCCAAATTCTGACTTTATATGCCACAGTTCTGACTTTATATACCACAATTCTGACTTTATGTTATATCGGACTGCGCATGCATGTGACAGGTTCATAGCTCATATATACACATGCACGAGGCACGCAAAAAGGCAGCTTGTGGTTTGGTTGTACGTCATTGTGTTTAAATAAATTAAATCTAATTAAACAGTTAAACAACCTTGCCTTTGGAACATTATCATTGAGACTTTATCTCAGTGTTTAACAGTAACTGCCCTGCATTGGACCGCAACGCACTGCAGCGGGTAGAACAACCACCCAGCACATCACTGACACTCACTTACTCACAGTTTAATGCATCTAGTGCAAGCGGATAGGGTGTAGGGAGTTTCTTATCCAAACCATTGGCTTTCAATCTCAATTTATTACACAAGTCTTTATTACCGAGTCTTTTATTTTTTTTAATCTTTAGTGATCTTATCACAGACAATGTAATCACATTACTTTATTCACCATTTCAATGATTTGTTTCCCCTGCTGGTCAACATAACTAATAGCAGAACTCTATTTTTACATTTTACAAGCAGCTTGTCCAACACCACCAACATATTTAAACCAACATCATATCTCAGTAAAAAGTCTAACATTTCAGTGTTAAGACAGATTTCTTTTACCTGAACTTATCTGTAAAATCTTAAACGATCTTCTGATAATTTGATGGAGGAATCTGTAGATCAACACAAGCATGGTCAATACATAGCAGATCAGAGATTTAAATCAACCATAACCACAACAAAAATGTTGGGACCAGATTGGGATTCAAACCTGAATCTGCAGTGCTGAGAGGAGAACGTGTGCGCATGTGTGTGCATGTGTGTGCTACCTTTATGCATTTCCCCTGCTGGTCAACATAACTAATAGCATAACTCAATAAACTGTATAAGCAGTTTGCCCAACACCACCAACATTATCCTTTCATTCATTATCTTCCGCTTTGTCCTATATGAGGGTCGCGGGGGGGTTCCCCATGCCCATCCAGGGTAAAACGTCTTGGGCGCTGGACAGATACACCCAGGACAGGGCGCCAATCTATTACTGGGCACACACTTACTCACAGAGACACACTCTATAGGGGGCAATTTGGAGAACTCAACTGACTTGATCCATGTTTTTGGACTGTGGGAAGAAACCAGAGAACACGGAGGAAACCCACGCGGACACGGCGAGAACATGGAAACTCCAGCCAGATGGGGATTCGAACCGGGAATCCCTAGTGCTGAGAGGCGAACGTGCTAAACACTAAGCCACCGTGCTGCCCCACCAAAATTATATCTCAGTAAAATAATTTAGTGTTAAGACAGATTTCTCTTACCTGAACTTATCTGTAAAATCTAAATCAGAAACAAATTTCTGATAATTTGACAGAGCAATCTGTAAATCAACACGAGCGTGGTCAATACACAGCAGATCTGAGGTTTAAATCAACACACTTGAGTTTTATAGCCATGACAACTAGCAACATGACAACAAGCACCATGACAACAAGCACCATGACAACCAGCATCGCGAAAACCAGCAACATGACATCATAACCACAACAAAAACGTTGGGACAACTGTTCTTCTTGCTCTCCAGTCTTTTACTCCATCTTGCTGTGCTGTGCTGTGTGTGTCACCCTATCTGCTAGTTCTATCAACTGCCATACTCATGTTCATGTTTACATCCATACACACACACACACACACACACACACACACACACACACACACACACACACACACACAGCACAGCATATGCAACACATAGCACAAGGATAAAGAAAAGCAGTGAAGTAGCTTCTGAGTAGTTAAGATACTTTTGACATATTTATGTAACTTGGCTTGTCAATTTTCTATGGATAGTATCAAAAGTGCATTAATAACCGTTTCCTCGTCGTCCTGTGTAAGATACATGCAGCTTTTCTTAATATCGCTCATGCACCGTGTTTTCATATCGCATTCAGATCAATTTGAATGTCCGCGCTTGTATATTGTACTTAAAATGTCGGATTTTAATTATGAAACAAAGTAAATGTACTTTGTTGTGAACTTAAGCAGCAAGTTTTTTTTAGGTACCTGTACTTTACTGAGTATTTCTGTCACTTTATACTTTTTACTTCTACTCACTACATTTCAAAAGAAATAGCTGTTTTTTTCTCAGCACATTTCTAAAACAGGCTTGTTACTTTATTTTAACTCCATTTATTTAGAGATTGATTACGTGATTACATGTTGTATTCCGTTAATGCGGTTAATAAATTAAATAAATAAATCTGAATCCTATTGGATGTCAAACGGAGAAGGAGGCGGGAGGTGCGGAGCGGATCGAACTCGTGATTGGATGGCTGATCGGATGGCATTATTTAACCACGCTGACTCAAAAAACACGTCATGGTGAAGCAGGTTGTTTTCAGTGATGGGCATTCCAGCTCTTTTTAGAGAGCCGGTTCTTTTGGCTCGGATCTTTCCGCGCCCAAGTGGCTCCTTTGACTTTTTTTGTAACGTAAAGCAGTTTATTTCAAATTATTTGTAAAATGAACTACTGTATAAACACATTATAAATATTTATATTTAATAATATATAACTAATCGCTACTCTTCTCGTTCACTTTAAAGAGCCGACTCTTAGAGCCGGCTCGTTCGCGACCGACTCATCACTAATTGTTTTGTGTGACAAAGAATGAAGAGCTCATGGAGTTTAAGAATTTAATCAAATGTGAAAAAGCAGATTAAAGTAAGCAGATTTCATGTTTAATACATTTTAATTGCGCAGTGGCACGGTGGCTTAGTGGTTAGGACGTTCGCCTCTCAGCGCTAGGGATTCCTGGTTCGAATCCCCATCAAGGTGGAGTTTCCATGTTCTCCCCGTGTCTGCGTGGGTTTCCTCTGGGTTCTCCGGTTTCCTCCCACAGACCAAAAACATGGATCAAGTTAATTGAAATCTCAAAATTGCCCCATATAGAGTGTGTCTGTGTGAGTGAGTGTGTGCCCAGCGATGGATTGGCGCCCTGTCCTGGGTGTATCTGCTCAGCGCCCGAAACGTTCTCCCCTTGATGGGCATGGGGAACCCCACCGCGACCCTAATAGAGGATAAGCGGGAGATAATGAATGAATGAATGAAAAGTTGCGCAGTAATTCAGCCGGTGTACTGCTGAGTTGTGTTAGGTTAATTGATAGAAAATTAACCATTAGGTTGTCATGTGTGGGCCATTGAGAGTTAAGGGGGTATCAATGTATGCATATAGATTTTTGTTTTCAATTGTAGAACTACTTTATGATAAAAAAATAAGTAAAAAAAATACTATGACTTATAAATTGTAAATACAAACCAAAATGGTGTTATTTGCACCTCATCTCATTATCCTCCACTTAATCCTATACTCATGTCAAGGTTTTCAGGGGGTTCCCATGCCCATCCAAGGGAGAATGTTTTTGGCGTTAAACAGATACACTCAGGTCAAGCCATCAATCCATCACTGAGCACACACTTACTCACACGAACTGTAGAAGAGTAAATTAGATGGTGCAATCTAGAGCAGCCAGTTACCTTGAATCCATGTTTTGGATGTGGGAGGAAACTGAGTAACCCGAAAAAAAACTCATGGATGAGGGGAGAGCACAGAAACAACCAGATTGAGATTCGTACCTGGATCCCCACTGCTGAGAGGCGAAGTGCTAACCACCAAGCTAAGTAACTTTAATAAAGCTAGAAAAATCACGGATTGACTTTAAAGTTAAAGGGTAAGTCTATGATATCATAGCCTTTGTTTAAGTTTATTTATATCATAGAAAGGGGTGGGCTATAGCCAAATGCTCACATGTATAAACAATGTGGATCTTTACAACACTATTATATATACACACACACACAAACGCACACACACACACATACACACACACATTACTATTGTTTTACAAATTACACTGTAGAGTGGACTATTTTGTGCTTGTGGTCGTATTGAGCACTAATTCTATTTTTAGTGCTGCTGCTGTCAAACAGGATGTAATGACGAGGTTCAAGTCAGTGGCCTTTACCATGGCAACCATGTGCAGCTCACCGCTCAGCTCTGGAGATTTAGAATTATTTATATTCCATTTATTTTACATTCATCATGCAATTATTCACATCCTATTGTACACTAAACACATGAACAACAAACACCGCATCTACGTCTTATATGATGATATGCAGACTGACATGCAGTCTGTGTTTTGTGTGTTTATCTGAGGGGGAGAGTCCAGACCTAGCAGCAAAGCACACAAACACCCAGTCAAACCCATATACACACACACACACAGGCCTTTTCCCATTATCCGAGCTGACAGGTCTCCCTGCAGTGCTGTGCTGTACATCTTGTGTGTGTGTGTTTGTGTGTGTGTGTGTTTGTGTACGGATACACTCACACATATGTGTGTGTGAGACGCACTGAAATGTTTCACTCTGCCATGTCCCTGCAAAACCCTAAAATTTGTACTCGGAGACCTGATACTGTGGGTAAATGAATAGAAGCACACAATTACATTTAGAATAATTAGGATTTGTAATAATCATGTACTGTTTAAATGAGGGGTGGCACAGTGGATTATCCCACTGGACATCCCAGTGCTGCCAGTGCTTGGGATTCAGGTTCAAATCCCAATCTGGGTGGAGTTTCCATGTTCTCCCCAGGACCCCGTTCTCCAAATTGCCTCCCACAGTCCAAAACCAAGGATTCAAGATAAATTAAATGCTCTTAATTGCTCTTTATAGAGTGTGTTTGTGTTTTGTCTGTCTGTCTGAGTGAGTGTTTCCAGCAATAGATTGGCGCCTGAAAAGTTCTCCACTGGATAGTCATAAGGACCCCCCCTCCATGGTACATTGTAGGTTGTAAATTGTTTAAAGTGTGTCTACTGAATCATGGTTTCAATTTTGTTGCTTCAGCACTGCTACTGAATACCGCATTGCATGTTGGGAGCACACCAACTAGCATTTGTAAATCACTTGCACCTGTTCCAAGGTATATATCACCACTTTCTGCTTTAACAGAAAATCCCAAGAGGGAATTACTGGAAGGGAGGTGCTACCTCCCTGTGTCTAAATAATGCAGAGTTGATGTAGACGGGGCTAGGAGCCATCTTCCCATCTAGCGCAGTGCAAGTCTTATGATGGGAAATGAGACAGCAGAATATTCCACATTTTAAACAGCCAGAGAAAAGGAAACTGCCTAAAATAGCACAGTAAATAACCACCGTTTATACTTAATGACTGGGATGACGAGATCTTTGTGAATGTCAGTATGCACCAATTTTAATGTTCATTTATTCATTCATTCATTCATTATCTTCCGCTTTATTCTCTATTATTCTTGTGGGGGGTTCCCCATGCCCATCCAGGGGAGAACGTTTCGGGCACTGGGCAGATATACCCAGGACAGGGCGCCAATCTATCACTGTGCACACACTCACTCACACACACACACTCTATATGGGGCAATTTCGAGAACTCAATTGATCCATGGTTTTGGTCTGTGGGAGGAAACCAGAGAACCCGGAGGAAACCTACGCGGACACGGGGAGAACATGGAAACTTCACCCAGATGGGGATTCGAACCGGGAATCCCTTATGCTGAGAGGCGAACATGCTAACCACTAAACCACCGTGCTGCCCCAGTTTTGATGTTGTACCATCTAATGCCTCCTTTTAACTTGAACTTTTATGGCTCAATGTCTGATTGCAGCCCAAATCCAACAAAGCTTGATGTTTTCTTTGGCTAGGGTCTTCTTCTCATCCAGCAATGTCAGGCAGTGGCATTTCACTGATCTTCATGAGTGGACATCTCCTTCACCTTTCAGCTGTTGAGCTAATTTTAAGGTTTTAAGGTACTGCCTTTAAATTGTTTAGATGTTCAGGGAACAAACTGGAATGAATGTACCATAGACAAATACACAGGTCATCAAGCACAGCTCACACGACCCTATACATAATGGTACAATCATTTATGAATATTTTAAAACAATTTAGAGATCTTACACAAGGAAATATTTAGTTAATTTTTTTTACTGAAAAAGAAAATTTATGGTGTCAATATGGCAGTGAGCTCAACTCAGACTCTCAGTATTAAAAATGATGTTTTTTTAAATTTTAATATAAATTGATGTTATAATGTGGAGAAGCTAGAGAGATTTGAGCAGTGGAGTTCTGGCTAACTGGAAAATCCCACAATTACATAATGTTCTCCACAGGGTGACTGCAAAAAAGAAGGTTTTGGTCCCCACAGTGATTATATATACCTGGTATACACACACACACACAACACCTCAGGTCACCTACCCACGGGACAGTGGTGAATGTACTAGATGTGACAGTTAAAGGCATGGTGTGTATACCGGCTTTTAGCTGAAATGTGCAGATGTGACACACACACACAAGAAATATAAATAAGTAAAAGGTAAGGAGTGCTGCTGAAAATTAACCTCAATTGTCCTCAAGGCTTGAGACCATTAGATCAGACCAACCAGATCTAACTAACCAACTAAACTTAAACACACAAATCTATGAGGCTTAACATGTTAATAATATCAGTCACAGTTTACACTAAATAAACAGCACAATGTACAGCACAAAAACATATTTAACGTATGATACTACATGAAAAAACACTTATATTTATGTATTTTTTTTATTTAATGTAATCTATCAATCCATTATCTTCCGCTTCATCCTCTATTGGGGTCGAGGGGGGGGTTCCCCATGCCCATCCAGAGAAGAACGTTTCGGGCTCTAGGCAGATACACTCAGGACAGGGCGCTAATCTATCGCTGGGTGCACACTCACTCACACAGACACACTCTATATGGGGCAATTTGGAGAATTCAATTGACTTGATCCATGTTTTTGGTCTGTGGGAGGAAACCGGAGAACCCGGGGGAAACCCACGCGGACAAGGGGAGAACATGGAGACTCCACCCAGATTGGGATTCGAACCGGGAACCCCAGTGCTGAGAGGAGAATGTGCTAACCACTAAGCCACCATGCCGCCCTGTTTTATTTTCATTAAAATTGAAAAAGTTTAAAGCCATCCAAGCTTTAATGTCCTCAAAACATCGAAGAAGAGATTTAGTGGAGAACGCATCTTTCTTCTTCAGTGGGACATATATCTGGGTGTCATCCGCATAAGACCATAGCCCTATCCTAGGTGTATCTGCCCAGCGCCCAAGACGTTTTTCTGGATGGGCATGAGGAACGCCCCCTTCCAACCCTAGTAGAGGATTATGAGATAATGAATTAATGAATAATTGCATTATTGATTAGCCTTTAACTAAAAACACAAAACAAAATTAGGTTGCCACAGTACATTGGCATTGGGCCTGTGGTGGTAATCTTTTATTTACATTTCTATAAGGTGGCTACCATAATTCTGGTTTTAATTGTGCTAACACCACAATTGTTTACTGTAAGCTCTTAGATGCCCCTAGGGCTCATTTAAACACAACAAATAACCATACCATAACATATTGGCCTTGAAACACCAACAGTAACCAATCAGAGTGCATAGCATATTAACTTTAGGATCCAGCAGAAATATAAGACTGTGCATCAGAACTGGTGGGTTTGGGGGTGTGGCTAACATGTGACGCCAGAAAAGAGGTTGGTACTAGATGGGAAGACTGACACTCCACGAGAGTGAGGGCTTCAGTAGGTGGGAAGGAGAAGAGAATGCGACTCATTTCTCTGCCATCTCTTTCTTATTTCTCTTCATATTCTCTTGTGCTGCTCTTCTTTTTCTAGGGTGTGTGTTGTGCATTGCCTAGCAGTATGTGAGTGTGTCTGTGTATGTGTGTGTGTGTGTGCATGTGTGTGTGTGCATGTGTGTGTGTGCATGTGTGTGTGCAAGTCGAGAGTGGGTGTGTATGACAGCTTCAATTCTTCATCCTCATCTCTGATTCACGAAGCCTGCCTCTGTTGCCGTGGCGATGGGCTGTCGGCTCTCGGGGCCGTGGTTGGGCGAAGTACCAGGGGTGAGTACGTTGTGTGTGTGTGTGTGTGTGTGGTTGAGCATTACTAATTTTTACAATCACAATTGTGCAGATGTGAATAAACCCACTGCTCTGTTTGTATTTGGACAAAATGAGGTTCTGTGTGATAGATTGCACATTCGTGTCTGTAAGCTCATTCTGTCTCTAAGAGTCAGCACTGACCAGCCTCAAGAGAGACTTCCATGTTCTGCAGTGCGCGAGCACACACACACACACACACACACACACACACACACACACACACACACACACACACACACACACACACATACACATACAAGCTCAGCTTATTATATACAGCATGTGTAATACAGTATTAATTATGATGAATTTACAGACACAGCTAACTATTGCTGTGTTGAACTGATGCCATACCGGAGGTGGATGCCGTCCTTAACAGAAGCATTATGTGTCAGACCAGTGGTACAGTTTATTCTATGCCAGTTGCCCTGTTGGTGTGGCATTTTATATCGTAGTGCTTAGACTGCAGTGCAAATCTTTAGATATTTTATTTGTATATATAATATTTTATATTTAATAAATGCCATGATTGGAATCAGTGTCTAATCTGCAAAATAGAAATACCAAACCTAACATGTCTGTTCCAACTGTTCGGACACAAATTGGTTGTCGTGGTAACAGCGCCTATGCTAATCTGTGCCATATTGTCAGAATTGATTTACTATAAAGAATGGTAATATAAGCATGCTCCTGTTTGGTTAATTAAAATTTGCCAAAAAATGTCATATTAATAAACATTCAGGGCATAATAATAAATAAGTCATGCTATAATAAAAACATATAGTATGTGTATTATTGGAAATTAAGTTCAGGCGGCACGGTGGCTTAGTGGTTAGCAAGTTTGCCTCTCAGCACTAGGGATTCCTGGTTCGAATCAAAATTTGGGTGGAGTTTCCATGTTCTCCCCGTGTCCGCGTGGGTTTCCTTCCGGTTCTCCGGTTTCCTCCTACAGCCCAAAAACATCTATCAAGGTCAATTAAATTCTCCAGAGTGTGTGTGTGTGTTTGTCTGTGTGAGTGAGTGTTTGCCCAGCGATCGATTGACGCCCTGTCCTGGGTGTATCTGCCCAGTGCCCGAAACGTTCTCCACTGGATTGGCATGGGGAACCCCCCCTCCCTGCGACCCTAGTAGAGAATAAAGCAGAAAATAATGAATGGATGAATTAAGATCATAGGAGTGTGATTTTCAGGTGTATACAAACTGATATATAAACATTTTCTGTCATCATTCATTAATCTTCTATGTTGTCCTTCATTAAGGGGTTATGTTTGGGGCGCTTGGCAAATACACCCAGAACAGGGCACAAATTTATCAATGGGCACACTCACACAACCAAACGCACTCTGTATTGGGCAATTAAAAGCATTTAGTTTACCTTGAAACTCCACCCACATTTGGATTGAAACCTGGATCCCCATTACTAACCACTAAGCCACTATTCAGCTCTTGTTGTGAAACATCCATCCATTTATCCATTATCTTCTGCCTTATCCTCTACTAGGGGAGGGGGGTTCCTTGTGCCCATCCTGGGTAGAACACCTTAAGCGCTTGGCAGATACACCCAGGACAGGGCGCCAATCTATTACTGGGCACACACACTCACTCACACACACAAATACACTCTATACAGGGCAATTTAGAGAATTCATTTGACCTTGATCCAGGTTTTTTAACTGTGGAAGGAAACCGGAGAACCCGGGAAGAACGTTTCGGGTGCTGAGCAGATATCCCCAGGACAGGGTGCCAATCTATCGCTGGGCACACAGTCAGTCACACAAACACACTCTATATGGGGCAATTTGGAGAATTCAATTGACTTGATCCATGTTTTTGGACTGTGGGAGGAAACCGGAGAACTCGGTGGAAACCCATGTGGACGCAGGGAGAACATGAAAACTCCACCCAGATTGGGATTCGCCCTGGGAATCCCTAGCGCTGAGAGGAGGAGAACATGCTAACCACTAAGCCACCCTGCCAGGCAGGAGATTAATATTTTCATTTTTTTTTTTTTTTTTTTTTTACAGATATTTGATTTACTTTTTCACTGTGTTATTTAAATCATTCATTTAACAATATACTGTCAAAGAGTTTGAAACTTTGCAGTGTTGTTAAAATGAACTGATTTTAAAAATGAATTTTAACCAGGGCGGCACGGTGGTTTAGTGGTTAGCATGTTCGTCTCTCAGCACTAGGGATTCCCGATTCGAATCCCAATCTGGGTGGAGTTTCCATGTTCTCCCCATGTCTGCATGGGTTTCCTTCGGGTTCTCTGATTTCCTCCCACAGTCCAAAAACATAGATCAAGGTCAATTGAATTCTCCAAATTGCCCCATATAGAGTGTGTATGTGTGCGTGTATGTGTGAGTGAGTGTGTGCTCAGCGATAGATTGGTGCCCTGTCCTGCGTGTATCTGCCCAGCGCCCGAAACGTTCTCCCCTGGATGGGCATGGGGAACCAAAACCAATTGTGTACAAAAAGCACACTTAATATACTATGTGACATCACCTGAATTTAATACTGCTGTCTGATTCACTGAACAGATTTAATGGATCATCTTCTGGAACAGGGCAGCATGGCGCATGCATTAGCATCTTTGCCTTACATAAAAAAAATATTAATTCATAGATAAAGCCAGGGTGGACAAGTTTTTCATATATCTGTTATATAAGTTCTTTCAGAATCTGTAAGGGTTTTCTCCAGGGGTTGTTTTTTTGTAACATTTAATAGACTGGTAGCTTGAAAACCTAACTGTGTTGTTCTTACAACATGGCCACATGATTTGAAGTCATCTCATTATTCTTAGCTTCAAAGATTTTATACTTGTTTAAAATACTTGGGTCTACAACCCAGCCCATAATTCTGGGGTGATTATCATAGGTGTGGTTTACCACACGATATTTGTATTTACAAATGCAATATTTGACTTCTGTATTAAGAACTCATTATTTTCTGCTTAATTGTCTACTAGGTTAGTGGGGGGGTTCCCCATGCCCATCTAGGAAAGACCGTTTCCGGCGCTGGGTAGATAGGGCGCCAATCTATCATTGGGCACACTCCTACACACACATACACAGACATACACACACACCCCCACACACACTATGTGAATTTAATACCGCTGTCTGATTTACTGAACAGTTTTAATGGATCCTATTCCGGAACAGGGCAGCATGGTGCATTCATTAGAGTCTTTGCCGTCTCCTTCGCCTTTGGGTTTCTCCAGGAGTTGATTTTTTCGTCCTCAGTCTAAAAATAGTAAATTGCACTTATTTGTGGGAATATCTCTGTCTGTGTTTGAATAGTTTTTTTTATTTATATAGTACATTGTCACAAAGCAGCTTTACTGTATTATGAACCTGAACCCCCCAAAAAAGAAGCAGAAGCGACAGTGGCAAGAAAAAACTCCCTGTTATGATGTTATTTTAGGAAAGACACATTGGGAGGACCAAGGCTCAGTGGGGGGTTTCCTTCTCCTTGAGTAGCCGGGCAGCATCAGCAGTGTAGGACAGCCAAGTACGATATGCGTGGTGATTAGGGGTCCATATTTAACAATTTGAAGTCCATTGAGAGCGTCATGCAGGACTGCCAGTCCAATAGAATTCAATAAGAAGTAATTGTTGTAGCTGCGGTGCTTCTGCAGAACCATGGATGAAGAGCTGGCACCTCAAGAAAATTGGCAACACCTCAACAGAAACAGAAATGAAAAGCAGTTAAAGCTAATAAAGCAAAGTACTTAAGTAATGACCAGAGTTTGATTGACACAGTGCAGCATGTGACTCTACTTAGTTGAGAGGGTTCCCTGGATTAGCTATAGCATCCTGCTTTTGAGGTTAGGGCACCTGTTCAAGATACCGCTTGGGCATCTTACATGGAATTCCAAGGGATGACCAACAGGAAGGCTACCTGTGGCCTTCACCTGACAATAAACAACTGACAATAATGATAACAACAAAAATGTTAAAATATATGTGTGTAATATATAAGGTGTGTGTATTTTAGGTAAGCACCCGGGATCTGAATTACATTCGTAAGCAGGAGGCTTTGAGAATCCTGGCCAGTTATGAGCAGCCAATCACTGTGCAGATCGAAGGAAGGCGGGGCAGAAGTTTACAGTACCACAGAACATCAGACACAAGCACGCAGACAGAACGACCATGGGAGCAGCTGTACCCCGTCACCTCAGACAGGTACTAGTCGTTGTTTGTGTACACATGTGCATGCATGAGTGGTTCCTAATAAAATGACCTGTGAGTGTATATAAATGCAGTTATAATGAGATGGTGGGGGGGTGTGGTAGTGTGTGATATAAGCACACTCTATAAAAGTATACACGCCAAACATAAAAATGTCTCAGTACATGGCTTGCACTTGTGCTTCTGTATTAAGAACTCAAAAGTAACACCTAGCTTTTAATAAACCATGCTGTCATTTTAATCAATTCTTTCGTGTTGTGTGGGGTGGATTTTAAGGAGAGCTGTGAAGAGACACCAGGCATGTGTGGGAGGAGTGAGATGATTTACAGATACACTCAGTACTGATTAAATCACACACTGGCATTACATCAGTGGAAGTTCAGAAATAGAGGCAAGGTTGGCTTTGGATATACTGTTGACCAACGATCAATTTTAAGATATCATGCACTAGTGCACCTTTCTATTCACTGTATGGCCAATTATTTTGAACAAATGAACAGAACATTACATTCTGCGAGGAGCGCCAAAGCCTGTGGCCATTTATTAGCCACAGCAGATTTAGTTATGTGGTGATCGAGAAGTTGTGTTGATGTTTACTTTACGTGATACCTCTGACCTGTCTACTTTTAAATCACTTCTTAAAACCCATCGATTTCGGATCGCTTTTAACCTCTGATTCAATTTATTTTGATATTTCATTTCTGTTTCTGCTTTTTAATTTTGCTTTTCTTATTGTACAACTGTGCTAATGTTTAATATGTCTTGTGTGTTTACTGCTCTATTCGTTTAGTAAAGCGTCTTTGAGGTCCCTAAAAGCGCTATATAAATAAAATGTATTGTAATAATAATAATAATAATAATAATAATAATAATAATAATAATTATTATTATTATTATTATTATTATTATTATGTTCTAATTTGGTTCAGTGCAATCATTGCCTTCTACATGACTCTAAGTTTTATGCATTAGGGCAAAGATGCCCAATATGTCAATCGCGATCTACCGGTCTATCACAAAGGTTGTGTTGGTAGATCCCATGGCATTAAAAATAAGTGAATAAATAAAATGGCCAGATCCTGGTGCTGTACTTACTGCTGCAACAGCAACATATGTTGACTGGTCAAGGCACTTTACATTTGGTCATTTAGCAGACACTTTTATCCAAAGCGAATTACAAAGCGAGCTCAGGGTTGATACAGCATCCCTGGAGCAATGAGGTTTAAGGGCCTTGCACAAGGACCACCATTGGTAACTTCAGTGGATTTGGGATTTGAACCCACAACCTTCAGATTGATAGCTCAACACTCTAACCATTGAGCTACCATACCCAAGCGCTTGTATGTTTAATAACATAATGCAGTGAAATATAAAAATTGAAATAAAAAAGAGGTGCTCTCAGTGCTGGGGATCCTGGTTTGAATCCCGATCTGGGTTTCCATGTTCTCCCTGTGTCCATGTGGGTTTCCGCCAGGTTCTCCGGCTTCCTCCCATTAAAGTAAAAAAGTAAAGGATTTAAAGTAAACTAAATGCTCTAAATTGCCCCATATAATGTGTGTTTGGGGGTGTGTCTGTGTGAGTGTGTGCCCAGTGATAGATGGGTTTATCTGCCCAGTGCCCGAAACATTTTCCCCTGGATGGGCTTTGGGAACCCCACCATGATCCTAATAGAGGATTTAGTGGAAGATAATGAACAAATAAATGAATGAATAAACCTCTTCCTAAAGTAATAAAGTGATCTGTTTTGCCTACAATGCTTACACACAGAGAAATTTGTCCTCCACATTTAATCTATTTATGCAGTGAAACACACACACACACACACACACACACACACACACACACACACACACACACACACACACACACCCACACTAGTGTAGTGAGGACACATGCTCAAAGCGAGGGAAGCCCACCCAGGGAGCAATTAGGTATTAGTCCTGCCCATGGACACTTCAGCCTTAGCACTTGGAGAGAACTGGACTCAGTCCTGAGACCCCCTGCGACCCTAATAAAGGATTAAGGGGAAAATATTGAATGAATGAATAAATGAATACTTAAACTGTATTCTGTTCAAATATTCATAGTTTTGTAAGTCTATTTTGGAGATCATATTGAGTGAATGTTTGTCATTCCTTAATTAATAAAATCCTTAGTATGAATGAATTGGAACACCGACTAATGAAACAGTATAATGATGAAATGTAACAAAGAGTGACTAGCATGATGCAACCAATCATGCTGCAGGCTAACTTGCTAACGGTGTTGTATTTTCGAGAGTCGGCATTTCTTCTCCTGCAAAAATGAGGTCAGACACAAAACCCTACTGATCACACAGTGCTACTGCGGCTGTACAAGACACCTCTCTACTCTTTTCTCTCTCTCTCTCTCTCTCTCTCTCTCTCTCTCTCTCTCTCTCTCGCACATGAATGTCTCACATGCGTCTGCAGATAAAAATGTAGTACACCATCCCTCTTAACAAGCCCACCCTGGGTGGAGATACCTTGTTATAATGTACAGAGGGGTTCTGTTGGATGCATGCATGCATCTGTGGATACGGTAAAGACACATAACTGTTCTGTTTTATCTGACATCCCCTGATCTTGACCTTACATTTAAAATCAGTGCTCACTGATATGGTTCAAAACAGAGTAGTTGGACAAAAAGGCCTGAATAACATGTAGTGTGGGTATCATAGTGACTTAGTGGTTAGCATGTTCTCCTCTCAGCGCTGGGGATTCCAGGTTTGATTCCCAATCTGGAAGGAGTTTCCATTTTCTCCCCGTATCTACGTGGGTTTCCTCCGAATTCTCTGGTTCTTTCCCACAGTCCAAAAACATGGATTCAAGATAAATTGAATGCTTGAAATTGCCCCGTATGGTGTATGTTTGTGTGTGTGTCTGTGTGAGTGTGTGCCCAGCGATAGATTGGCGCCCTGTCCCGGGTGTATCTTAACAGCAGCTAAACTGACCCTAGATCCGTTTGTTTACATGTCATCACATTTTCAAAATTGTTCCATAGCTTGCTATGAAGCGTATTAAATGCTGTTGTTAATTCCCAGTTGTGTGTTGAAACCCAAAATTTTTTTGCTGTTACTGATCTTTGCTCACTCTTTCTGCAGGCCCTGCTACAGTCACATGACACTGCCAGGTAACCATGGAGATGGAGGTAGATGCGATTATCTACCAAATGTTCCACGGGACCTTGAGAACATGCGTCGGGTTCCACGTCGAGTGAGTTTTGTATTTGTGTGTGTATATGTTTGTGTGTGTGTGTGTGTAACCCCTGCAAGCCAGCATCTAAAGATAGCATACATTTGGTGTTTGTATAACTATAATACAGAAGCATACTAAACCAGACATTATAGGTGGCTCTAGCAAGGTATTGTAAAAATTAGTACCAGTTGCAGGCAATAAATTAATTTATTTGCAATTGGGGCTAGGTGCCTTGCTCAAGGGCACTTCAGCCAGGGTGCTTGGTGGGAACAGGAATCGAACTGCAGACATTCAGGGTGCAAGGCTGGTTCCTTCAAGGATTCAAGGAGACTTTATTGTCATTTACATAACATGTGGTACATAAAATGTAAATGAAATTCCGTTTCTCTCTCTACAATACAGTAGTCTCTATAATTATTCATACTCACCTTTTCCACACACATACACACTTACACATATACACACACACTTAATTTACAATTCCCCACACACATGCATGCATGCATCTGATCTCTATTTCTATTACATTTTCTCTTTTTAAAGTACTTTTTGTAATAGATGCATTAGATGTATCTATAACTTTCCCAATTACTGTCACTTCTGCTGCTGAGAAATGTGATTTTCCCCCATTGTGGGACCAAAAAAGGATTATCTTATGCACATTTGCACGCACGCACGCAAGCACACACACACACACACACACACACACACACACACACACACACACACACACACACACCATGTACCAATCCACACATATGTAAAGAGGTAAAGTGTGCAGTGGATGAAAATAAAGCAGCTCCTCAAATCCCATCAAGCAACCTCACAAACACATGCACATGCATGCACATTCACACACACACACACGAAATTCCACACACATGGAAGTGTGCAGTGGAGGGAAATAAAGCAGCTTTTCAAATCCCCTCAAGCGACAACACACACACACACACACACACACAAATGCACATTATTCATATTTCAATATTAGGGTTATTAGCATAAAAGTAGCTATTTTTTTAATACTTTGTTCATTGCATCATGATTGCATGCTCACTATAACTACAATATACGTATAATAATAAGGACGGGTATTCACATACTTCAGCTCGTAGTGCAACTAACTATTTATTAAAATCACTTTAATTTTAGGTTTTCTTTTACTGTATCAGAACAATGCAGAGCTTGAGGTCACATAGGAGCTAATTTATTTACAGTGCAGGATGAGCTCTGAGGTCGTCCAGGTGTGTGTGTGTGTGTGTGTGTGTGTGAGACACATCAACTGTAAAATTTAAATGAATTGTGTAGGGTATAAACAATCCAAATCAATTAAAAGTCTTTCTTTTTTTAGGAGTTATCTTCTAGAGCTGCTCAGGGTCAGAACTGTCTTATTGGATGCTGTAACACCAACATGGAGGAACCGAGCAGTTTCCATAGCCAGGTCAGAAAATGTTTTTCTTGGTTACTAACAACCCCAAAATCCACATAAGCAACACTGTCTCCTCAGAGATAGACTACTTCCATTTTAATGCAGCTGAATCTCGATTTTGTTGTTGACCATGCATGTTCCATTAAAAAATAAAAATTAATTGATAGTATATTGTGGGCGGCACGGTGGCTTAGTGGTTAGCACGCTTGTCTCTCAGCACTAGTGATTCCCGGTTCAAATCCCAATCTGGATGGAGTTTCCATGTTGTCCGCATGGGTTTCCTCCGGGTTCTCCCACAGTCCAAAAACATGGATTAAGGTCAATTGAGTTCTCCAAATTGCCCCATATAGAGTGTGTGTGTCTGTGTGAGTGAGTGTGTGCCCACCGATAGATTGGCGCCATGTTCTGGGTGTATCTGCCCAGCGCCCGAAACTTTCTCCCCTGGTTTGGCATGGGTAACCCCCCCCCCCCGCGCGACCCTAATAGAGGATGAATCGGAAGATAATTAATGGATGTATGGATGGTATAATGGAATTAATCAATACATCATATCCAGTTGATTTTATTTATATGCCACATAACGTTTCTTGATAACATACATAAGTCTTAATATGATAATTTTTACAACCTAAGGTCATAACACTCAAAAGTACAAGTGACCAGTTTTGGCATGATCCAGTTTCAAATCCCAATCTGGGTGGAGTTTCCATGTTCTCCCCATGTCCATATGGGTTTCCTCTTCGGTTTCTTGAATAAATTGAATACTGTAAATTGCCCCATATAGTGTGTGTTTGTGTGTGTCTGTGTGAGTGAGCGTGACCAATGATTGTCCTGGATGTATCTGCCCAGCGCCCGAAACGTTCTCCCCAGGATGGACATGCGGAACCCCCAAATAGAGGATTATGTAGAGGATAATGATTGAATTTTAATTGCTGACTCCAAAACGTCACCTTTGCTTAAAATGACCCATTTTAAAACTGTTTTGGAACAGAGGATAGTAACTCAGCTGCTTAACTGCATTGTCTGATTCTTCTATTCATGCGATGTACAATTTCAAAGGAGACAGATCTGGACTGCAGGCAGTTCAATCATGCGAGAACATTCTGTCTATGAAGTCATGTTGTTGTAGCATGAGCAGAATAAAGCTACAATAAACTGATGAAAAAAGATAGGCATTTAAAACAAAGACATTATTTTGATACACCTATCGTCCAAATCCCGAACTCCCAAAAATTCTAAACATAAATAACATGCAATGGGCACTGATGCGTTCCCATAGCATGTCAGAAGTTTATCCTCATTACATTCTTTGCTGATAACAATCCAAGATTTGTTTTTCTCCAGATAATAAGCTGAAATGAAGATGTTTGTTTTCAGATTGCATGTGGACTTTACTTTGACACAATGCCTTCCTAGAATACTGCCAAGCCTATTTGGCTTTATTTATCCCAAAAGTTTCTCATGCTAAATAGCTGTGGGCTTGAAATGCATGTGCATTCAACTGTGGTTTCTGGCAGGCTTTGCAGGCTGAGATTTATCCAGATTCACTGAACTGTTATACATTATTATGTATATTTTATTCATAATGATGATAATTTATAATAATTTATATTTAAAATGTATAATTTAAATTCTGTCATCTATCATTACCAACAATTTCTCTATTTCTTTATATATATATAGGGCAATTTAGAGCATTAAGTTTACCTTGAATCCATGTTTTTAAACAGTGGGAGTAAACCGGAAAACCCGGAGGAAACCCACATGGACATGGGGAGAACAAAAATACTTCACCCAGATCGAGATTCAAACCTGGATCCCCAGCACTGAGCCCCCTATTAATTCATCCATCCATCCATTTTCTTACGCTTTATCCTCTATTAGGGTCGCGGTGGGGTTCCCCATGCCCATCCAGAGGAGAACGTTTCAGGCACTGGGCAGATAGACCCAGGATAGGGTGCCAATCTATCACCTGGGCACACACTCACTCACACAGACACACTCTATATGGGGCAATTTGGAGAATTCAATTGACTTAATCCATGTTTTTGGACTATGAGGAAACCGGAGAACCTGGAGGAAACCCACACAGACACGGGGAGAACATGGAAACTCCACCCAGATTGGGATTCGAACCGGGAATCCCTAGCGCTGAGAAGAGAACGTACTAACCAATAAGCCACCGTGCCGCCCTATTAATTCAGTAACATTAAATTTAAGGTAAAGCAGTAAAATAAAAGTGTGTGTTTGTGTGTGTGTGTGTGTGTCTAGACTGAGGATGAAGACTACATGCTGGAGAAGACAATGGGATATTTACCTCTCCACCACGAGCTGGACAGTGGACTCGGCTGGACTGACGGCAGCTTCCACCAGGGGGAGCTCTCAGGAATGGAGACGGAGGAAGGTTTAGATGAATGTCATGCACACCAGGGAGGAAAAGGAGTGAGAGGAAGAGGAGGCTCCCCTTCATCGGAGTCCTTTATTTCCTCTGAGCTCAGTGACTCGGGGTTCTACAGCGTCAGCACGGCCGAGTTTCTGCGATTCCAGCGCCTTCTAGAGAAACGCATGCGGGTCTACAACTCTCGCCTTCACCACCAGGGGGAGATGCAGAATCTGTGCATGGAAGGTCAGAAAGCACACCGGGAACTAGAGGCCATACCCGAGGCGCTAGCCATGCAGGTGGAGAGCGACTGCGCAGAAATGGAGGTCAACCCACAGCGAATGGTGCGCGTGTCCTCTGTGCAGCTGCACAAAGACGAGCGTCCGTGCCTGAACCGGCATAGCTCCAGCAGCGGCGCCATCTTCTCCACGTGCAGTTCCCCCAGCAGTCAGCGTAAAGCATTTCTGCAGCGCGGCACCGGGATGCTGAGGAGGAGCAGGACGCTACATCACCGTCCGGTGCAGGTGGACCAGCGCAGAAGGGCGAGCCATCCCGCGTCGCCTAACTACAGCAGTCTGACGCTAGCGCACCACGCTCGCTCTTTTCAGCAGGAGCTAACAGAGGAGGCTGTGATGGATGCACTATACAACACTAACTACCCCACCCGTCATGCCAATCAACACGCACATCATGCGAACCATGCTTCTCACCATGCCAACTACCCTCTCCACCACCCTAATCACCATCCACACGCAGCACACCATGCTTTATACCACGGTAATTATTCCAATCATCCCATACACACCCTCCACCATGCTAACCACCCAACGCATATTGAAAGCCAACCTACACACCACTCTAACCACCTGGTTCACCCGGAAAACTACATCGCACATCATGCTAACCGCCCTCCTCATGACACCAACCATCAGGCCCACCACGCCGGCTACGTCACGCATTCGAATCACATGACTCTCCCACCTCAACACTCACTCCCCAATCATGCGCCATTTGTCAGAAACACTAACGCAACGCTCCCAGCGCAACATGCGCATCACCCGCGACATGCACGGCCGATGCATGCTATGAGCCAGCCCAGCCTCTCCAGCTCCTTCGAAGACCACCATTATTCTCCGGCCCAAAATACACATCACCGTGACAAC
This sequence comes from Corydoras maculifer, assembly GCA_019802435.1. NCBI lineage: Eukaryota > Metazoa > Chordata > Actinopteri > Siluriformes > Callichthyidae > Corydoras > Corydoras maculifer. The sequence goes on along the minus strand of JAFMOD010000104.1, from coordinate 3,499,024 downwards.
TGGGAGGGAAGCTTGTTAACAGACCCACCTAAAGACAAACAGCATGACAAAATGGCTTTTAGCAAAACGGAGCAAGAAAGAGGACAAGACCGAAAGAGGGAGGGGCGCTTTCACACTTTAGCTCACACGCCATCGCAGAGCCAAGACGGGAATGACACGTGGCCGAAACCCACCAACCGGCACGGCCTGTACAGTACGCTCGAGGGTCATGTGGCAACGGCGCCAGAGCAGAAGGCCGCACCGAACACGGTGAATCCGCGGGCAGTGCGTAACCAGCTGTTGCGTGAGCGGGCACTTCAGCTTGCAGATGAGCGCAGCGGCGGCATGAGCACGGACGACGAGACGAACGTGGAGATCCGAAGAACCGGACGGTACTGGAGTCGCTCGGAGCGACGTGAACATGTGCTGCAGAAACAACGGCAGCGGCGGGAGGTGCAAGAGGCTGAGGCGAACGGCAACACTGGGCTTAGGGGGGTGACCAGCGGAGAAGGTGGATACAGCGCCCTCATGGAGCTGAGCCAAAGGAAGCTAAGTCGTCTCAGAAACAGGAAGCTACTGGACGACTGGACAACAGTGGAAGAGCTGCTAACTCACGGTACGCGACTCGGTCCTCAAGATGAAGCGATCTCAGTTCCCAACTCCCTCCTCACCGTCACCACTGTATAGCACCGCACAATGAGAGAATAGACTGAAGGGAAATTTACCTAAGCACACCACTTCTTCCAGCAGAGAGGATCATGGTTGGTTATTTTAACACGCACCACATTTCTTAGATACGGTTAATTACTACTAATACACAAGTCTGAATTAACGATTTGATGATTCTTGAAAAGTTCGGACTTTTCACTTCTTTAGTTTAGAATCTAGTGTATATAGACCTTTTCCAAAAAATTGGAATATCATGGAAAAGTTGATTCATTTCCATAATTCTATTCAAAAAGTTAAACTTTCATAGATTATGGATTTGGGGGCCCACATTTTGATGATGTCATGTGTTTATTTGTTTATTTTTACATAATTTCCAGGCGGCATGTTGACTTAGTGGTTAGCACGTACGCCTCTCAGCACTAGGGATTCCCGGTTCGAATCCCCATCTGGGTGGAGTTTCCATGTTCTCCCCATGTCCGCGTGGGTTTCCTCCGGGTTCTCTGGTTTCCTCCCACAGTCCAAAAACATGGATCAAGTCATTTGAGTTCTCCAAATTGCCCCATATAAAGTGTGTATGTGTGCGTGTCTGTGTGAGTGTGTGCCCAATGATACATTGGCGTCCTGTCCTGTCCTTAAACCCCCAAAGAGCAAGCCGAAGTGACAGTGGCAAGAAAAAAACTCCCTGTTATGTTGTTATTTTAAGGAAAAAACCTTGGGAGGACCGAGACTCAGTGGGGGACTCATCCTCCTTGAGCGGCCGGTGTACATCAACAGTGTAGGACACAAATGTTCAAATTGTATGATGATCAGGTGACTGTATTTAACAATTAGAAAACTACATAAGTCTATTGTGGGCATCCTGCAGGTCCACCAGTCCAATTAGAATCCAGATTCCATTCAGTAATGGTCGTAGCCACAGTGCTTCAGCAGAACCATGGATAAAAAACTGACAACACCTCCAGGAAATTGCCAACACCTCCAAAGAAACAAACAAGAAAAGCAGTCAGAGCTTATTAAACAGCATTTAAGTAATAACTAGAGTTTGATCGACACAGTGCAGCATGAGACTCCGGCATCACTGACTAGAGCAGCAGAACTAAAAGGGGCAGATACTGCAGACTCTACTCTACTAAATAATTTTTTTTATTGTTTTAACGGGTTTTATGAGCTGGAAGCATAAATGTAGAAATAAACAAATAAATACTTAAAATTGTTTAAATTGTGGGTTCTGAATCTACAATCTATGAAAGTTTAACTTTTTGAATGGAATTTCGAAAATGAATCAACTTTTCCATTTAGTCAATTTTATTGGAAAAGATCTGTAATAAAAATTTGGTAATAGAAAAACGCACGTCGCTCTTTTTCAGGCAACGTTCAAATCCGTGAATCCTTAGGTTGGAGATTATTAGAAAAGCACTAAGCTGTGCCACTTCTGTATCTCTGAAATGACCAATCACTTTCCTTTTTGCCAGTAGCAGTTGGTAGTTCAGTAGGTAAATCTTTCTGTGGATGAGTGAATGTATGTGTAAGTGTGTGTTCGGGTACGAGTTCTACTGCCTTGACCACATGAGGCTACCTCCCGTTCTCCATGTTTACTGTAGATAGGTGTTTCACAGCACTATAGTTCGACGTCCATATCTTAGAGATAGACTTTGTACCAGAGCGCACCAGAGTCACCCCACTGTTGGGGTTCTACTTACTTTCTTTCTCTTTAAAGAAAAAAGAAATATGCTGCAATTTTGATTCGATCGCCACAAGCAATACAGTGAACCTGCGACGCACTGAGACATTCATGGCTCCGTGGGTTTCGCTGGTGCTAACAATAACCATGCTTTTGTACAATCAAACCAACTCAAAATGGCAACAAAACTTCATAAAGATGTCAGACTTCTGATTGTCTTCCAAAAAAAAGTGAGGCGCCAACTTTTAAACATCTGCCTCTGACCATGCGAGACGATCATACATTTCGATTACTCTGGTAAACCCGCGTCCTGATGCTTAACGCCAAGAGACGCCGTATAGTGAAAGTTGTAAACATTCTGAAAGTGCAGAACTGAAAGGATTTATAAGAGCATCCTCAAGTCCATTCTCAAATTCTTTATTGTTAATCGTGTAGAAGACTTTGCTACTATTTTTCTTGTGCTGAAGACTGATGTCAGAACGAAGAAGCATTTTTATGGTAAATATTATTTGTAAAAAAGAAAAAAAAAAAAAAAAAAGGATTTGCGAGATAAAAAAAAAAGATTCTTAAAGATTGAAACATTGAAACGTTCTCTCAGTGAAATGCCACATAGATGTTTTGTTGTTTTTCACGTGACAAATGTTTTGCTGAGTAATTGCTGTGGAAGCTCCAGACTTCACCCGGTGTTTTACAGTTTAGCGCTGGAATCATTTCTAATCGTAGATTGCTTGCAGACTTCTTCGTGTACGTGAATTTCATTTGATTTTGCATTCGCAGGTGTTTCTCTTTCTTAACACATTCGATGCTGTTTAATTATAACTATAAAGACCAGTGATGTCATAGAACTGAATCAGGCTGATCAAATATTAATCACTCAGGCTACATTCCCTTGTTACTCGGAACCAGCTGTCATTATTAAATATGTAAAAACACCTTAATACAGTGGTTCTTAAACTTTTCAGACCAAGTACCACCTATTATAAACCAAAACTTTGGACCAACGGAACAACATCTGGGAAACATCAATTACATGTAGATTAAAACATTAAGGTACGAGAGGGCATGGCATTATTACAAATAAATCACAAAAAAAAGGTATTATTGGGCACTATGCATAATGGGGTAAAGTTACACCTCTTTCTCGTGATTTATTCATAATAATACTCAACCTGGACGGCACGGTGGCTTAACTGTTACAAACACACTATAATAAAAAAAAACATGGTTTGATTCCTAAATGGCGGCACGGTGGCTTAGTGGTTAGCACATTCGCCTCTCAGCGCTAGGGATTCCCGGTTCGAATCCCCATCTGGGTGGAGTTTCCATGTTCTCCCCGTGTCTGCGTGGGTTTCCTCCGGGTTCTCCGGTTTCCTCCCACAGTCCAAAAACATGGATCAAGTTAATTGAATTCTCAAAAATTGCCCAATTTAGAGTGTGTATGTGTGAGTGAGTGTGTG
>JAFMOD010000104.1:3478697-3494597 GCA_019802435.1 Corydoras maculifer | reverse complement strand
CCGGGTTCTCCGGTTTCCTCCCACAGTCCAAAAACATGGATCAAGTTAATTGAATTCTCAAAAATTGCCCAATTTAGAGTGTGTATGTGTGAGTGAGTGTGTGCCCAGCGATGGATTGGCGCCCTGTCCTGGGTCTATCTGCCCAGCGCCCGAGACGTTCTCCCCTGGATGGGCATGGGGAACCCCACCGCGACCCTAATAGAGGATAAGCGGAAGATAATGAATGAATGAATGAATGATTCCTAAATGTGTTTAATAAATAACAAAAATGCTCATGGACATTTGTGACGTAAACTAGTCCGTTTTTTAAAGTGAACCCTGACCATTTTTCTGGTTTCTCTAACAATCAAATACCGCCATCCAGTGGCCAGATTACAGAACGCAGTTTATAAAATACATTGGGAAATATAATGTACTGTATATTCATACCATTATCTGGCATACCACATTGTGCTATTTTGCATACCGGAGTTTAAGAACCACTGCCTTAACACAACCTTGACAACCTTACTGACACGAATTTCCAAAACAAATACACAGCTGTGGCCATTGAAACACATTTCAAACCAAAAGATGTTTTTCATACCAGTTTATTCGCTGTTTCAAAATTATATAAGGAGTGTAAAGCTTTTTTTTTATAGGTTATATTTACTAAATAAGAAAAAAAAATTGCTTATACTGACACTATTTTACTTAAAATACTTTGTGGCTGAAACTACTGTAATAGTATCAGCTTCGCCTCACCACCAGCAGAAATGTTTTGTTGTTATACATACGCAATGATGTTCTCCGTCTTTTATACACTGTACAGATGTAGTGTTGGGGCACACCTCACGATCAGGAAATTCAGGTGATTACAATTCACAAAGCACAAAGCCATGCATATTAAACAATTGGATCAGTTTGAACAGTTTGGGGAAGGTCCTTTTCTGTTTTGTTCACATTCTGCAACCACTAACATAATAAAGTCCGTAATGTCACGGCAGGTTGCATTTTGTGTGAAGGACTCATCTTGCCAGCACGGAGTTGAAGGGAGTCGTGTGATGTCATCAAAGGTCTTAAAGGTGTGATGTGTAGGTTTCCCAATATTTCTATCCATATCGTGTATTTTGAATAATTAACAGTATGCTGATTCAGCATTATATCGGTCTCCGCTGATACTTGTGTTGTGACAGGAAGATGTAATGGGGTGGTGTGACTTGTATGATGATGTTTTACTTTACATTTGAATTTTTTTTTTATCTATTTTTTTTTTAAACAACCTCTTTATCGATGGCTGTTTTTCACGGCCTACAATATACAGCATGCATACTGATTTACCCCAAAATAGGTTTAGTATGCAGTATACAGTATGCAACCAACAAGATTTTACCTCATACACTGAAGACACTCAGATGACGTACTCATCTCATTATATTTCATGTAAGCTTCTACTACTAGGGTTGGGGGGGTGGGGTATGGGTGGACAGATACACCCAAGACAGGGCGCCAACCCATCATTGGGCACACACAGACAAACACAGACATTTTATAGGGGCAATTTGGAGCAGCCAATTCACCTTGAATCCATGCCTGGAGAAAACCCACACAGAAAGTGGGAGAACAGTGATCATCCACCCATACTGCGATTCGAACCTGGATCGCAGGTGCTAAGAGGCAGACGTGCCAATGTGGCTACTAGGGTTGCGGGGGGTCTATCCCCATCCAGTGAAGAACGTTTTGAGTACTGGGCAGATACACCCAGGACAGGACACCAATCTATCACTGTATGGGGCGATTCAGAGCATTCAGCTTACCTTGAGTCCATGTTTTTGGACTGTGGGACGAAACCGCAGAACCAGAGAAAACCCCATAGACATGAGAAGAACATGGAAATTCCACCCAGATTGGGATTCAAACGTGAAATCCCCAGCACTGAAAAAAGAAGGTGCTAAACACTAAGCCTAGCTCTTCTGCTTACTTAGCTCCACAGATACAAATCAAAACAAGGTTGGGGAAGTTCCCACAATCTGTTTTCACACTCTGACACACCCTCTGAGAATTTCAAATCCTTACCTGTTTAGGGTTATAATTCTTTACTCAACCCCTTCCTCCCACCACCACCAGCACCACCACCACACCCCACAAACATAATGCATGCCACATGTTACTGCGAACTGGCGTCCCATCTTCTGTCATCAACGTAGCAAACCTCTAAAACATGTCTGCAATGATGTCATAGTGAAGGCCACTTAATTTCCTGTCTCTGAGGTTCCACTGAGGTCTCTGCTGCTTTATCAAATAGTTGTAAACGGATTCTCTCATTAATGTCAGGATCTGCCCAACCTGCGTTTCATGCCAGCGCCCCTGCATTAGTGCTGCCCAGTGAAGATCAAGATCAGCACCAGCCATTTTGAGTTGTCTAGGCTAAGAATTGGCACACAGTTCCAGCCTTCTCTCTCTACACACAATAAAACCACACACACAATGACTGGAAGCTGCGCCATGCCTCCTACACCAGCAGCCAGTGACAGACTATAGCTGGGTGAGTGCTGAGAGGCGAACCTGCTAACCACTAAACCACCACCTCAAATGGTTAAAAAACAAAGGTTTGATTTATAAACGTATTTATTTGAAGTTAAATAATTAATAATCAAATCTTCTGCAACATAATCTAGTTCAGTTTTTAAGTAAACATTGATCGCTGAGTAACGGGATTCCGGTTTAGTGCTCATCAGGAATTAGCTCGCTGTTTATATTAATCTGTATTTCCATTAATGGCACATAATTTAACCTAAAAAATTTTCCATCACGTTTCCCACATCAACACGAATGTGAAGCGGTCAGAGGTGTAAATCATTGTTAATAATATAACGGCTGGACGGACGGCTCGGCCAATCAGATTTAAGCCCTGCACATCTGAGCACACTGAACATTACATAAAATTTCCTTTTCAATGATTAATAAATGTTTGGTTAAATGGGGTGCAGGTCCTCAGCACACTGCTACAGTGGAATGATCTCTCTGGGTTTTCAGGGTTATGTTGCTGTTGGTAATTATGATTATCATTTGAAATCCTGGAGCTTTGCAGGAATGCTGTTGGTTTCTTTTTCAGAACACTGCTTTTCTTGACTTCTGATGTTCACGTGGTTGTAATAAAGATAAAAATTTAATTCGCTATAAAAGTCCTTGTATTCTATTGTTTCATCTGTTTTACTACAAACGACAAGAACAACATTCATTCATTCATTATCTCCCGCTTATCCTCTATTAGGGTCGCGGTGGGGTTCCCCATGCCCATCCAGGGGAAAACGTCTCGGGCGCTGGGCAGATAGACCCAGGACAGGGCGCCAATCCATTGCTGGGCACACACTCACTCACACAGACACACTCTAAACGGGGCAATTTTGAGAATTCAATTAACTTGATCCATGTTTTTGGACTGTGGAAGGAAACCGGAGAACCTGGAGGAAACCCACGCAGACACGGGGAGAACATGGAAACTCCACCCAGATGGGGATTCGAACCGGGAATCCCTAGCGCTGAGAGGCGAACGTGCTAACCACTAATCCACCGTGCCGCCCAAGAACAACATGAACTGGTTAATTCATTCATTCATTCATTCATTCATTATCTTCCGCTTTATCCTCTATTAGGGTCGCGGTGGGGTTCCCCATGCCCATCCAGGGGAGAACGTCTCGGGCGCTGGGCAGATACACCCAGGACAGGGCGCCAATCCATCGCTGGGCAGAACTGGTTAATTAAAAGTGTAAATATGTGGTTTAATGAGGTTGTTGGTTCCCTCGCTCTTTGGGACGAGTTAGAACATGGGCTGGGATTTATGCACCTTATTTCATGTTTTTGGACTGTGGGAGGAAACGGGAGAACCTGGAAGAAGCCCACACAGACAAGGAGAGAACATGGAAACTCCACCCAGTTTGGGATTTGAACCTGGATCGCTGAGAGGAGAAGGTGCTAACCACTAAACCGCCATGTCACCCCAGCATAGAAACATTCACTCATTCATTATTCATTCATTATCTTCCACTTTATCCTCTATTAGGGTCGCAGGGGGTTCCCCATGTCCATCCTGGGGAAAACGTTTCGGGCGCTGGGCAGATAGACCCAGGACAGGACGCCAATCTATCATTGGGCACACACTCACTTACTCAGACACTCACACAGACACACGCTATATGGGGCAATTTGGAGAACTCACTTGACTTGATCCATGTTTTTGGACTGTGGGAGGAAACCGGAGAACCCGGAGGAAACCCACGCAGACACGGGGAGAACATGGAAACTCCACCCAGATGGGGATTCGAACCGGGAATCCCTTGCGCTGAGAGGAGAACATGCTAACCACTAAGCCACCGTGCCACCCTCATTCATTCATTATCTTTCTCTTAATCCTTTACTAGTGTCGCAGGGCAGGGGGTTCCACATGCCCATCCAGGAGAGAACATTTCATGTGCTTGGCAGATACACCCAGGACCGGGCACCAATCTATCGCTGGGCACACTTACATACTATGGGGCAATTTAAACCTGGCAGAATCCCACACAGTACAAACATAAAAAATCCACAGATTGGGATTTGAACCTGAATTCCCAGCACTGAGAGGTGAATGTGTTAACCACCGCTCTACACCAACCTCAACACCGTATTATAACCAAATTTGGAAGGCGTTGTCAGGCACATTTATTCATTCATTTTCTTCTGCTTAGTCCTCTACTAGGGGTGTGTGGGGGGGGGGGGGGGGGGGGAGTTACACATGTTCCAAAAAAACTAGCAGGGGAATTAATTTTACCTCCACTGTATAGAGCAAAAAAGCATTCAATTTCAATCAAACACTGCAAATTAAACACCAAAGATGTATAAAATATAAAATACAGAAACACAAAATGGAATCCAGCAGAGCCTCTGTGCAAAATGGAGACGAATGACACGAGCGTGTCTCTCTCCTCATCATACTGCTGAGTGTGAGGAAGAAAAGCACCAAAAGCGCTTTTGGCGCCACCTACTGACAAACAGGTATAAAGACATTTCATCTGTAAACTCAGCATCGGACTCGTTACTGCCACTTGGAAAAAACGACACGGAACAAACTAGAGTTTGTCCTTAAATGATATGTATCCTAATTATGACCGAAGCATTTTCCAAATGGTGACATCATGCTTAATGATGACCTATGACCACGAATCTCCAAATTCTAATAATTAGCCATCCATCCAATATCTTCCGCTTTACCCTCTATTAGGGTCGCGGGGGGGTGGGGGGGGGGCATGCCCATCCAGGGGAGAACGTTTCGGGCGCTGGGCAGATACACCCAGAACAGGACGCCAATCTATCACTGGGCACACACTCACTCACACAAACACACTCTATATGGGGCAATTTGGAGAACTCAATCCACGATTTTGGACTGTGGAAGGAAACCGGAGAACCCGGAGGAAACCCACAAGGACATGGAGGGAGGGAGGGAGAACATGGAAATTCCACCAAGCTTGGGATCGAAACGGGAATCCCTAGCACTAAAAGGAGAACATGCTAACCACTATACCACCGTGCCGCCCAAAATTCTAATAATGATGATGATCTTAATTATAATAATTAGAGGTAGCACTTAAATATCTTATAATTAAGACCTAAGATATTAAACTGTTCTCATCTTACCTCATTATCTTTGGCTAATCTGCTATTACGATTAAGGGGGGAGACCTTCAAAGGAGAACGTTTTGAATGTTGACCAGGAATACACCCAGGAAAATGTCAATTCACGCTGACGCACACATATATATACACATGAAATATATATATACACACACATATATATATGTGTGTGTGTGTATATATATATGTTTGTGTGTTAAAAAAAATAAATAGAAAATTATATATATATATATATATATATATATATATATATATATATATATATATATATATGTACACACACACACACACACACACACACACACACACACACGCACATACACATACACATACACACACACATACACACACACACCCACCCATATCCATGTCAGTATCACTGCAGTATTGAGCATCATCCAACACCTCCTAATACCTCCTTTGTGGGGGCCAGATCATCGAAAAACATATTAAACAAGACTAACAAATTATGGAGAGAAACAGATGGACTACAGAATGTAATTGTAGAACTACAAAGTCCATCTGTATGACTGAAAAACAGACAGACAGACAGACAGTGAGTGTAAAACTAATGTATATGGAGGAGGAAAGGATATGCAGCTAATAAAATGACTGGTGAGTGCACATACTGTATGTCAACATTTGTGATATGAAATCTAATGAAATATTTATATGTTTCTAAAGAATTTTAAAATCTATTCTTTTAAACTGAAAAGATCAAATGTTCTCCAGATCCTGAGATCATTTTATTACAAAGGCTTTTCTGTTTCGGGTTGAAGAGCGCATACAGACAATGAAACAGATACACAGCATACAGATACACCCACTCAGGATAAAATACAAAACAGGTCCATGAAGCTTGTTTACAAAACCGCCTCAGGAACGCTGATTCAAAAACTGCTGCAGGAGTATGAAGCACATCCACAGTAGTGTGCCCCATCTATCTCTCTCTCGGTCATGTTAACTAGTCAAGAGGAATGCTGGGATGTGAGAAATGAACCGGGTCAAATCAGTCTCACCGAAACTAGAAACAGCAGGTGCTGACCACAGAGTTCTGAGTTTCTGCATTTCAAATGGCAGTCTTTTTTGAGTGCATCAGGCCTCCACACAAACTGGGGACACTGTAGGATCCAAGCATTACTCCACCTTTTCAGTCCTCCATCAGTCCAGACCCTGAACATCATGGGATTTATTTATTGATGCCAGCAGATTTCCTTCAAACAAAAAGAAAATACAAAAGTTATACAAAGCAAACCATAGATGTATCTCAAAAACCTGTTATGAAATTCACATTTTAAAAATAGCTGGGTCATTGTGCATACTGTTGTCTGTTGGTTTGGGTTTTAAATTATTTTTCGACCTGAATCATGGCAGAAGGTGAGTTGCATTTTACAGACTTTATATAGGGTAGTGCTGATCCCTAAATCTGATTGGCTAAACCGTTTGTCCAGTCGTGACATTATTGACAATAACACACCTCTGACCGCTTCACATTTGTATCAATGTTTAATACACAATACATTATTTTCTCTGTATTTTATAAAGTGCATTCTGTAATTCTTTAATTTAATGGTTAGAAAAACTGGAAACCTTTTCCTCAGCGTTAGTGTTCACATTGAAAACCAAACTAGATTACATCGTGAAAGATCAGTTTAACGATTTTGCTTACAATAAATGCATTTACGATTCATACCTTGTTTTTTTTTATTATACTGCGTATTTAAACTGTTATCAAAGCAATAAGGCACAGTCCAAAAACATGGATCAAATCAATTGAGTTCTCCAAATTGCCCCATATAGAGTGTGTGTGTGTCTGTGTGAGTAAGTGTATGCCCAGCGATGGATTGGTGCCATGTCCTGGGTGTATCTGCCCAACGCCTGAGACGTTCTCCCCTGGATGGGCATGGGGAAGCCCACTGCGAGCCTAATAGAGAATAAGGCGGAAGATAATGAATAAATGGACGGTGGTTAACACGTTCACCGTTATCCCGATCTGGGTGGAGTTTCCATGTTCTCCCCGTGTCCCATCCCACAGTCCAGAACCATGGATTCAAGGTAAATTAAACGCTCCAAATTGCCTCATATAGAGTGTGTTTTTGTGTTTGTGCCCAGTGATAGATTGGCACCCTGTCCTGGGTGTATCTACCCAGCGCCCGAAACTTCTCCCAGGATGGGCATGGGGAACCCACCCGCGACCTTATTAGAGAATGAAGTACATGACTGTCCTACGCTGTTGATGCTGCCCGCCGCTCATGAGTCCCCCACTGAGCCCTAGTCCTCCCAAGGTTTCTTCCTTAAAATAACATAACAGTTTTTTTTATGCCACTGCCGCTTCAGCTTGCTCTTTGGGGGTTTTTGACACTGTAAAGCTACTTTGTGACAATGTACTATTGTAAAAAGCGCTCTATAAATAAATTAGGTGAACTTAATTTAGTGTGAGATTGTGCTAATTGATCAAAAAATAAGAATAACCTATTTTACACCAAACTGCAAATCCCAGTATATATACACATGTTTTGTACATTCTTTTAATTAAAGATAAATGGAGCTTAGAAGGCAGGATTTTTGTCCAGGCAAGACTTAAGCACAGACATGAGGCCAAGGGTGTAGCAGGTGTTGACGGTGCCGGGGGGGCGGGATCTTACCCTTTATTCCTGCCCCGTCCAGCTCAGACACTCTTTCTCTGTCTCCAAACAGTTTGGGCCTAAATGCCGAATCTTTCTCTTTACCTTTCCCTCCCTTTGGCCGGCCTGCCGCCTTCTTCTTTGACTTCCCGTCTCCCTTCACTCCCAAAAGCGGATGCACCTCTAAAAAACAGAAGAACAGGAGAATTAACAGGACGGAACATTTACACTTAAATAAAGCCATGCCCTCATGCAGACAATCTCACCATCACTAGGAACTCCCTGCAGTTCGATGGTGGTAGTACGAGCTTTCTTTTTGGGCGGTGCTCCATCTGAGGCTGGTTGTCGCTGCTTCTTGTCTCCGGACGTATTGTGGGCGGAGCCGTCTTCAGTGACGGCACCTTGACCATCGGGTGGTGGTCCAAAAGGGTTTTCTTCAGGATCCTCCACTTCAGGAGCAATGGGTAAATATAGCAGTGCCTTATAGTCCTCTAGTTCTTCATCACTGTATTCACACAACACATACATTTTTATTATGTGATGCCACTTTTCTTTAGTTTTTGGTCATTTTGCAGATGTTTTTATTCAAAGCGACTCACAAGTATAACAACCCCCTGGACCAACGAGGGTTAAGGGTCTTGCTCAAGGACCTACATTGGTAACTTCAGTGAATCTGGGATTTAAACCCCCAACCTTCAGAATGATAGCCCAACACGCTAATCTCTGATCTACCACAGCCTCTAAGGCATAGGTGTCAAACTCAAAGATCATTTTACATTGATCTATTGTTATCATAATTAATGGATCAGTGATATAAAGTGCTGATAACACAAAGAACTTCAGATCCCATAATGCAGTGCAATCGCTTCCTTACCAAATGATTTTATCTGAGAACATTTCCTCATCATTCAAGTGAAGCATCCGTTGCTTATTATTCCTGTCTGTTTTTATTTCTATTCATGTTTAGAAAATATATTTTTAATGTTAAATAATTATTATCCTGTTCAGCCCATAATCTGAAGTGTGCATTGTGTTTTGGCCCCCGGTGTTTGACACCCCTGCTCTATTTCTCATATATATAACATTTTGGGCGCTGGGCAAATACACCCAGGACAGGGCACCAATCCATCACTGGGCACGCACACCCACCCACCCATCCACCCATCCATCCATCCATCCATCCATCCATCTATCTAAGGGATGTGTTTGAATTAATAACAGTGTGGAATTCAATCAGTGAGACCATTCATACCACAAAGAAACAGGTGTCAATTATTACCCTTAATGATGTCACTGTTTTCACACACGCACCCTAACACGCACCCTGACCCTCACACGCACCTCACACCCACACAACCCTCACACCCGCAAACCCCACAATCTCTTTCTTTTTTTACTAACCTGCTGCAGAAAGCCTGTATTGGGTCAACAGAGGTAACATCCACCTCCTCATCCTCAGCAGCATTGGCACCTAAGAAGCGCAAAAATCACAAATCAAATACGTTTCTTTAAGTTCAAAAACTCTTGTTACATGCAATATGTGTGTGTGTGTCACCTGTTTGCTCAGGTTCACTCTTGTCCTCGTCCTCAATATCAAACTCAGACTCTCTCTCCTCATACTCCACATTCTCGTCCAGCTCTTTGAAATCAGGTGCAAAGGCACTCCAGTTCTCCTACAAGACCCCCGTCATTAAACATTTACTTCACTGAACATGATTAAATAATAGTAAAAACACCAAAGAGTATATTGAGAGTCTGGTATACAGAAAAAGCTGAAAAGTGTTAAACCAAGTCTTTTTAGACTTAACTCACACTATGTTTTTAGTGCTTTTGATAAGGACCTTCCCCAAATGATTACCCCAAAGTTGAAAGCATTTTCCTGTAGTGCATGGCTAGATGCTAGATTTTATACATCTGAGACAATGGGTCTGATGAGCAATGTCGAAAAAAATAAATACATTTCTGGTTTGATTAAAGAATATCCATCCATTCATTATCTTCCGCTTTATCCTCTATTAGGGTGGCGGTGGGTTTCCCCAAGCCATAAAGAACGTCTCGGGTGCTGGGAAGATACACCCAGGACAGGACGCCAATCTATCGCAGGGCACACTCACTCACACAAACACACTCGATATGGGGCAATTTGGAGAATTCAATTGATCCATGTTTTCGGACTGTGGGTGAAAACTGGAGAAAACCCACGCGGACACGGTGAGAACATGGAAACTCCACCCAGATTGGGATTCATACTAGGAATCCTCAGCGCTGAGAGGCCAATGTGCTAACCACTAAGCCACCGAGGCCGCCTATTAATTAAAGAATATGAACTGGCAAATATGTTTTTTGATGATTATATAACTTGAAATGTTTACATTTTTTGTCTGAATTACACTCTCTTCAAATTTATTTTAAATGTAGTGACACATGCAGGGTGTTGGAGGATATAACACAATGACACAACACAGTGCCCACACAACTAGCAGTGTGTCGAGTACACACTCATCGTAAATGCTCTCCTGCTTTGCGTTTATGACATTTTAAGTGATAATGAGTTTAAAAGTAGATGGTACTAACCACTTGATTTTGAGCCCAAATGGACACGACCCCACTAGAGATAGAGGCGATGATGGGCCGAACTGGGTGCCACTACACACACACACATATAGTGACACACAAACACTTATTTATTTCCAGTAATAAGAATGTAAAGATTAGGCAAAACTATGTCTGGTTCTCACCGCTACATCCAGTAGAAGTTCTCCTCGTGTACCATGCAGGATCTTTACCAAGTTCCCGATGCTCTTTTCCCAAATATACAAGGCATGCTGACGTGCAGAACCTGCCACTATATACTCACCATCACCTGAGAAACAACATCGCTTCCAAGGAGTTCTATAAAATAAAAGAAAAGATATAGTAAATTATTGGAGTGTATATATATTGTTAGAGAAACTGGAATCCTGTTACTCAGCGATTAGTGTTCACTTTGAAAACTGGACTAGATTACATTGCGGAAGGTGTTTGTTTTTTATTATAGTGTGTTTTTAACCATTTTATAAAAGCAATAAGACAGTCGAGGTTGTATTCTTATTTGTTTATTATCTTCCGCTAAATCCTCTACCAAAGTCGGGAGGGGGGGGGTATCCATGGGAGAACGTTTTGGGCGCTGGACAAATACACCCAGGGGCACCAATCTATCACTGGGCATACTCACTCTCAAACACTATATATATATATATATATATATATATATATATATATATATATATATATATATATATATATATGGGGCAATTAAGAGAATTTATCTTGAATCTTGAAAATAGGTCTGTGGGAGGAAACCGGAGAACCATGAGGAAAAAGGGACAAAGGGAGAACATGCAAACTCCACCCAGATTGGGATTCAAACCTGAGTTCCCACTGAGAGGAGAATATGCTCACCACTAAGCCACCATGCCGTCCAGGTTGTGTATTATTGTGAATAAACTAATGGGAAAGAAGTGTAACTGTACTCCGTTATGCATTGCGTCCAACAATACCACAATACCTGATTTAGTCACACTAATGCCACGCCCACTCGTATCTTATTGCTTCAATATACACTCACACTTAATTATGATTGCCGTATGTCGTTCCGTGACAAAAAAATAGATGGTACATAAAGTTATGAACCACTACCCTAACTAGCAAGTTAGCACACCTTCACTGTTCATAAATGCGTTCTGAATGATGTCTTATGTTCCTGATAGAAAAGCAGCCATCATCACTATCCATCCATCCATTATCTTCAGCTTTATCCCATATTAGGGTCGCGGGGGGGGGTTCCCCATGCCTATCCAGGGGAGAACGTTTCGGGCGCTGGGCAGATACATCCAGGACAGGGCGCCAATCTATCGCTGGGCACACACTCACTCACACAGACACACTCTATATGGGGCAATTTGGAGAACTCAATTGATTTGATCAATGTTTTTGGACAGTGTGAGAAAACCGGAGAACCCGGAGGAAACCCACACAGAAACGGGGAGAACATGAAAACTCCATCCAGATGAGGATTCGAACCGGGAACCCCTAGTGCTGAGAGGAGAACATGCTAACCACTAAGCCACCGTGCCGCTCAGTCATCATTACTAGTCCCGATGAATTTTTAAGACCAGGTTTCATGACTTCTGCAATGGAGCTTAACTTACTGAAACACTACAAAAGCATACTTTAGCAGGGATGTCCAACATTTTAGACGTGATTGCATAAAACTTGTGTATAAAAGCTTATCGTAACAGAACAACCCCATCACCACAAGCACACACAACACTGAACCACTCACTGCTCTCAAACGGAACACCCCACACAAACACACTGCGGTACCTGTTAACCAGGTCCTGTAGTTTCTGCATGGGTTCAGGTTCTCCATCTCTTCCACAGGTAAGAATTTCTCTGCCATCATACACTCGGATGATCCGGTCCGCTGTGTTAATCAGGAAACAGCTGCATTAGCAGCAGGAGAAAAGAAACAAAATGGGGGTCAAAAGAGACAGATGAAGAACAGGAGACAGTGCCAGTCTGTGAAAGAGTTTAATTTATGTAAAAGTTACTTCATTTTAGATTTTGTAGAACATTCACGCTGCAAAAATAAAATCTTAACGAATCAGTAAAGCTTAAAAATGTGCAAGGAATCTTGTTTTTGACTTAAATAGGTTTCTAAGTAAGAAATTTACTCACTATATTGGCAGATGATTTTACTTGATTCATGAACATTTGTTCTTGATTTGCGTTTATTCTTACTTTTTTTTCTTCTTTACATAGATTTTTTTGTTTATCAGCACAACAAACACATACAGTAATGTGCGAGAGTATTCATCATCTGAAGAAAGGGCTATAAAAGGTATTTATCCAGGTGGTAAACATTTATTTATTAAATATACCTATTATGATTATACAAATTTATACAAACTAGTTAAGCAGAATAGCAGATCAGTGGCTTAGTGATGGTCGCCTTAGTGTTGGGGATCCAGGTTCGAATTCTGATCTGAGTGGTTTCCATGTTCTCCACGCGGCCACATGGGTTTCCTCCGGGGCCACCGGATATCTTCCACAGTCCAAAAACGTGAAATTGGCTGCTCTAAATTGTCCATAAATATATATATATATATATATATATATATATATATATATATATATATATATATATATATATATATATATATATATATATATACACACATACCACAAGTGCTTTATTGCTTTTATAAAGTGGTTACAAAAACAATATATAAAAAAAAAGGTTTGATCAATTTATATTTATATATATATATATATATATATATATATATATATATATATATATATATATAATACTGCGTGCAGAATTATTAGGCAAGTTGTATTTGAGTGGATTNTATATATATATATATATATATATATATATATATATATATATATATATATATAATACTGCGTGCAGAATTATTAGGCAAGTTGTATTTGAGTGGATTCTTTTTATTATTAAACAACAACTATGTTCTCAATTAACCCAAAATATAATTAACCTAAATAACCTAATTAACCTAAATATCAAGGCTTAATATTTTTGGAAGTTGGAGTGGATCTTTTTTTAGATTTGGTTATTTTAGGAGGATATGTGTTTGTGCATGTAACTATTAGTGTGCAGAATTATTAAATTATATTAGAATTATTAAATCCTTAATGAAGTAACACCCTAAATAAATACACAAAATATACCAGTGTTACAGTGCAGAACAAAATTCTTACTAACCCACCTTCTTGCTTGCTGACCTTCAATGCCTTTCATAACCTCTCAACCAATTTACATTTAAACAAATTTGCAGTTAACATAAATTAAATTGTACAGCATTTGTGCAAATCAATAAAGATTACAGTGCAAAAATGATGAGTAGTGTATGTGTACATTATTGTGCAAATACCAAGAGCAAGGACCTCAACTTTGTGTGCACCATCTAGCATTGTTAATGTATACTGCTAATCATATTATTTACACTGATTACCTTTAATACTTAAAGAAAAAAAACAGCATAAAATAAAAGTCTATACAAATATAGTTATTTCAGCATAAGCCTAAATATTTTATATTTTGTAATATAACAAATTCGTAACATATCTTACCTGCCCTTTCGTGCAAACTCAATAGATTTGATGGCAGTGGAGTTGCTGGTGCCTGTTGTCACCCTGAACGAAGCCACTAGGTCTTGTGTATCTGTGTTCAGTACCAGAATCTATAAACACAAACAATAGAAATGCTTTCTGTCCATGCTTGTTACTGGAAAGGTTACACAATGGTACAAACAGCTAACATGTTGAGACATAGCCACATAGGTGGCTCTAATATTTTCGTCAACGTGTGCAAATCATTTTAATTTTAGGATCTTCCTTCCATCCATCCATCCGCTTTATCCTCTATTAGGGTCACGGGGGGGTTCATCATGCCCATCCAGGGGAGAACACCCAGGACAGGGCGCCAATCCATCGTTGGGCACTCACTCACTCACACATACACACTCTATATAGAGCAATTTGAAGAACTCAATTGACTTGATCCATGTTTTTGGACTGTGGGAGGAAACCGGACAACCCGGAGGAAACCCACGCGGACACGGGGAGAACATGGAAACTCCACCCAGATGGGGATTCGAACCGGGAATCTCTAGCGCTGAGAGACGAACATGCTAACCACTAAGCCACTGTGCCGCCCTTGTAGGATCTTGTTTAGCTAAAATATATCTGGTGTTTGGTTATTGGATCTTTTTTTAATTAGGTTGTGAAAAGAAAGGTTATTATGACATAACGTATGTGCTGAGACATCCTCTTAGAAATTTTTATGTCTCCATGTTTTGGGCGCTGGGCAGATACACCCATGATCTATCCTGCATCTATCTATTGTTGGGTACACACTAACTTACACAGAGACTTTCGCACTATATGGGGCAATGAAATGTGGTATTAAACCAAATACAGTTCATGCAAATGATAGTATGAATTGTATATCAGTATAAACAGTATCATAAGCATGTTCTGACCTTGCCTTTGGCGTTTCCTGTATAAATAAACTCTCCCCTCCTGTCAAAGGACGCTACCACGTTTAGGTCCGAGTCGTCATCCACCGGCAGAACCACATGCTTGGAGTCGGAGAGCGTCAGCAGAACTGGGGCTGATTTCATCGGACACACGAGCACTTTATCCCTGATGCACACACAGTCACACGAAAAAGCCTCAAATAAATAACATGTAGAGGTGATCGTTTCAAAAAGAAATCCTCAATGCTTTTACATCATTACAAAAAACAGGCATATTGTTAAAATTAAGAACAACCTGAAATAATGTGTTTTTATTTGGAATCTGGTCTAATCAGGTATATTAAGGCATGAGAGGTTGTGCATTACTGTGAATAAATCACAGGTAACAGGTGTTGTTAGGCACAACGCGAATGCTGTTAAACACGTGATTTATTTACAGAAATGCACAACCTCGAGTGCTTCATTGCTTTTATAAAATGGTTAAAAACAAAGTTTGATTAAATGATATATATGTATTATAAATACTGTATAGACAGTATTATTTATATATATATATATATATATATATATATATA
>JAFMOD010000104.1:3457443-3468078 GCA_019802435.1 Corydoras maculifer | reverse complement strand
GACCCAGGACAGGGCGCTAATCCATCGCTGGGCACACACACACTCACACAGACACACTTTATATGGGGCAATTTTTGAGAATCCAATTAACTTGATCCATGTTTTTGGACTGTGGGAGGAAAGCGGAGAACCCGGAGGAAACCCACGCAGACACGGGGAGAACATGGAAACTCCACCCAGATGGGGATTCGAACCGGGAATCCCTAGCGCTGAGAGGCGAACGTGCTAACCACTAAGCCACCGTGCTGCCCCCCGCGACCCTAATATAGGATAAAGCAGTATCCGTGCTTTCAAGTGGTGTCGGTTTTATTGATAAGACTGAGGAAGAACCACATAAACACTCTCTGAAGTCAGAAGCTAAAATGGAATACATTGAAAACTTTTGATGCAGCACAAATTAGCCGAGTAGTGATGACATAAATGCGATTTCCAAGATGGCTAAACAGTTAATAACCATAGGAGATCAAATACTAACCTTATTGGTTAATTCTAATAAAAACTGTATTTATTGAACATCTTCAATGACGCATGTTACTTTGCAATATTTGTGCTCAAAAACCCTTAAGCAGTCATACAATGTAACAAAGCTCGACAGTATCCACGTTTTTTATTTTTACTTTCCATACCACCCACATAAACACACCCAAATCTGGTACACGAGTTTCATCTCGGAGAAACCGACAGCCTGAGATTTTGCTGTGGCGAAATGAAATAGATTCATTATATTCTAAATTAATTAGCAAAGATCCAAGTCTCTTATTGCAAAGTAAATGTTTATTGTAACCACATGGGGTGGCACGGTGGCTTAGTGGTTAGCACCTTCGCCTCTCAACGCTGGGGATTCAGATTCGAATCCCAATTTGGTTTCCGCCCAGAGTCCAAAAACATGGATTCAAGGTGAACTGACTGCTCCCAATTGCCTCATATAGTGTGTGTTTGTGTGTGAGTGAATGTGCCCAACAATAGATTGGCGTATTGTTTTGGGTATATCTTTCCAGCACCCGAAACATTACCCCCCCCCCCCACGCGCGACCCTAGCTAAGGATTAAACAGAAGATAATGAATAATAATAATAAGATAATGACTAAATCATGGAAAAGAGGTCTTTCCCATGATTTATTCATAATAATGCACCTTGTTTATGATTTATTCATAATAATGCACACCCTCTTATACCTTATTGCTTTAATAGCTTGTTGCAGTTGAAACATAATCAACCATATAGTGATTATCCAGTGGAGGATCTTACATATTCGCTACATTACATCCAGGTGCTGATCTTTTATCAATAACAGGAAACTGTTTACAATGGCAGTCTTTCTTGTTGTTAGTACCTTGTTGGTTCTCTGTTCTCTGGTCAGGACCATCACAGAACAGAATCATTTGGGTGCTGGGCAGATACACCCAGGACAGGGCGCCATTATATTACTGGACACACTCACTTACACAAATACACTCTATATGGGGCAATTCAGATCATTCAATGTAAATCCATGTTTTTGGACTGTGGGAGGAAACCAGAGAACCTGGAGGAAACCTATGGGGACACGGGGAGAACATTTTACAATGGCAGTCTATTTTAGGTTGAAATGAAACAGGATAACTAATTAGCTTTGTTATTTTGCTTTTGGGTGAAATGAAACAAACTCATTTCATAAAATGTCATATATTTCAGTCCTTAATCAACAAAATGATTTACTAAATGGACAACCAGAATTTTGAATATTAGTCATTAATAAGAAAGACTATGAAATCAAATAAGTGATAAAATCTGGCAAAAAAAAAAACAAATACTCATAAAACGTTCTGTGTATCAGTTCATGTTGATCGTCCTCATCATCTCATTCTGCCTTGTCTTTCCTCTTTCCTGTAAATGGAACTTTGCTGGTCACCGTGGCGACCCCTCCGGTTACTGCTGAGACTCCACCCTTTACCAGGCTGACCCCTACTGAAGGTGCAGAAGTTACAGCTGATTTTGAGATTTCCAGGCTTTTCCCACCGAGCCAGGTCACCCCACTCACAGTTGCCCCAACGACACTCTTGGTAACATTGAAGACATTCCCGGTGACACGCCACAAGACTCCAGGTTGAGCTGTGCCATGCTGCTTGTCTTCTTTACCTTCGACTGTAACGCAAGACCAGATTGATCTTAATAAATGACGTCACAATTTAGTTTATTGATATGTATTTATTAATAAGGTTGAAGGAGTTTACAATAAAAAACACTAAACTGACAAAGTGTGATTATAAAATGTAATAGGTAATGTTTTAATAGGTAACTTTTTGCTGCTGCTTTTAAAAGAATAAAGCTGTTTTTGTAAACAAGATTTTTGTATAATTTTGAAAATGCAACAAAAAAGGAATCTGTAATTCATACAATTTATTTTTACTTTATATAATTAACAATGTAGGGCGGCACGTTGGCTTAGTAGTTAGCATGTCTCCTCTCAGCACTAGGGATTCCCGGTTTGATTCCCCATCTGAGTGGAGTTTCCATGTTCTCCCCGTGTCCGTGTGGGTTTCCTCCGGGTTCTCCGGTTTCCTCCCACAGTCCAAAAACATGGATCAAGTCAATTAAATTTTCCAAATTGCCCCATAAAGAGTGTGTCTCTGTGAGTGAGTGTGTGCCCAGCGATAGATATACATCCTGTCCTGGGTGTATCTGCCCAGCGCCCGATACGATAAAGCGGACCATAATAGAGGATAAAGCGGCAGATAATGGATGGATAATTGACAATATTTTCCAATGTTATCAAAAGTTAATAATATCTGACACTTAAAATGTTTATACAATATTTAGTTTTACAATATTGCCATTATAAATGTGTATAAATGTGTTTCTTAAATATGATTGGCTGAGCTGTTTGTCCAGCCATGACATTATAGACAATAATACACACTTCTGAGCACTTTACATTTGTATCAATGTGTGATATACAATACATTATTTCCAGATAATTTTTTTAATAAAAAAAGTGTTCAGTTATTTGCCACTAGATGGCAATTTAATATTTGATTGTTAGGAAAAAAGGAAACATGTTACTCAGCTATGAGCATTCACACACACAAAAAAAACAAGACTAGGAAAGACCAGTTTATTAATTATGCTTTTAATAAACACATTTATTAATTAAACTTTGTTTGTGTTTCTTGTTTGTAACAGTTTTTAAATGCAATAAGTCTTTTGAGGTTGTGTATTATTGTGAATAAATCACAGGAAAGAGATGTAAGTGTATTCTGCTATGCGTTGTGCCTAACAACACCTTCTTCCCTTAATTTATTCACAATAATGCACGCCATCTCATGCCACATTGCTTTAATAAGTGTGCCGTGGGCGGGTGATAGGTGGAGTCTGTAGTCTGTAGACAGGAGACGGGCGTAGGACGTAGATCATCTCTCAGTTCTGTCTGTGTATTAGGGTGTCTGACTTTTTTATAACATCTGACAACAGTCTGGCATTATGCACTGCATATGACATGTGCATCGAGGTCATTTATATCACTTTTATTATTTATTATCATTTTTTAATTATTTATTTGTTAAATTAAAATAATCATTTTATTGTAATTTATTTATTAATTTATTCATTCATTATCTTTCACTTAATCCTCTACTAGGGTCACAGGGGATTCCTCATGCCCTTCCAGGGTCGTTTGGAAGATACACCCAGGACAGGGCACTAATCTATCACTGGGCACACACTCACTCACACAGACACACACACAAACACACTCTATATGGGGCAATTTAGAGTATTCAATGCATCCATCAATCCATCCATTAGGGTCGCGGGGGGGGGTTCCCCATGCCCATCCAGGGAAGAACATTTTGGGCACTGGGCAGATACACCCAGGACAAGGCGCCAAACCATTACTGGGCGCACACTCACTCACACAGACACACTCTATATGGGGCAAAAAAACTAAAAAATTTAGACTGGGGAAGGAAACCCGAGAACCCGGAGGAAACCCACGCAGACACGGGGAGAACATGGAAACTCCACCCAGAATGGGATTCGAACCGGGAATCCCTAGCGCTGAGAGGAGAACATGCTAACCACTAAGCCACCGTGCCGCCTGCATTCAATTGATGTTTACCTTAAATCCATGTTTGTGGACTGTGGAAGGAAACCAGAGAACTGGAAGAAAACCAACGCAGACTCAGGGAGAACATGTCATGGAAACTCCATCCAGATGGGATTCAAACCTGGATCCTCAGCACTGGGAGGCAAATGTGCTAACCACTAAGCCACCAATGACTCCCATAGAATGGTGTTTTTTTAAAGTTATCCTTTAATCATATAGTTACTTTAACAACTTATAAAGTATCAGGGTGTAATTCAACCCATTTGAGTTTCAGATTTCTGTCAACCTGTGAAAATGGAGACTGTGGATTTGTTTATGAAGAGCTTGGTGTGTGTGATGTGTAGTTATGTGTGATACCTGCGGTGTGTTCTGCATCAAGTGTTTTTTGCTCCAGAGCACTGCTGCTGTGTTGTGTCTCTTGGTTCACGTTCTGTATAAACACAGAGAAAAGAAAGAAACCCAAACACAACAAAAAAGTATTTAGAGACTCTTATCCATTTCATCCACATGAAGGTGCATTAATGTGATCTCCTGACATTAAAACCCTCCCTGGGTGTGAACCAAAAAGTTCATCCCAAGTGTAAGGTGTCTAATAGCCTCCCGAGGTCACAAAGGAAAGGACCCTTCCTTTAATATTAACGCTCATCAGTCCATCATAAGAAGAATATTAAACAATAATAATCATGGCAGGGGTTCAAGGAAAAAAAAATCTATTGGGAAAGATTTTATGGGGCAGTACGTGATATAAGGCGGCACGGTGGCTTAGTGGTTAGCACGTTCGCCTCTCAGCGCTAGGGATTCCCGGTTCGAATCCCCATCTGGGTGGAGTTTCCATGTTCTCCCCGTGTCTGCGTGGGTTTCCTCCGGGTTCTCCGGTTTCCTCCCACAGTCCAAAAACATGGATCAAGTTAATTAAATTCTCAGAATTGCCCCCTATAGAGTGTGTCTGTGTGAGTGAGTGTGTGCCCAGCGATGGATTGGCGCCCTGTCCTAGATCTGCCCAGCGCCCGAGACGTTCTCCCCTGGATGGGCATGGGGAACCCCACCGCGACCCTAATAGGGGATAAGCGGGAGATAATGAATGAATGAGTACGTGATATAGTGATAAGCACGTCCGCCTCTAAGCACTGTGGATCCAGGTACGAATCCCAGCCTGCATGGAGTTTTCATGTTTTCCCCGTGGCCGAATGGGTTTTCTCCTGGTTCTCTAGTTTCATTTCACAATCAAAAAAACATTTATTCAAGGGGAATTGGCAGCTTTAATTTGCCCCTATATAGTGTGTGGGGGGGGGGGGTCCAGTACCCGAAAAGTTCTCCTCTGAATGGGCATGAGGAAACCCACCTGCACGACTTTAGTAGAGGATTAAGCGGGGATAACGAGGTGAGAAGATTATATGGACAAGCCATGTTACTGGATATGAGTTTTGTGGACAAAATTGATCCTTTTGTTTTATATTAGCAGAGTTATGTTTAGAGTAAGGAAAACAAACCTGCATTTCAGCAGAAAAATCTCAAGAAAATGTAAAACCTGGGTGTGATATAATCATGGTTTGGGCCTGTTTTGCTACACGTGGGTCAGAATGCCCATTTTAGTCGTCATTGTGAAAAAATTTATTATGTTAAGTAATTAATTAAGCTTACACCAGCATTTTCTAAACATAAATGTGAGGGCATTGTGTACATCTATATACAATCTATGAACATGAACCAAATATGGGTTTGTAATCATTTTCAGCCTGTTTATACATCAGTAACTTGTTTTTGTTTTATATAAAAGCATGAAATTATCTGTTAATCACTGTTTTTACACTTTCATTTTTCATCTCCAGACTTCAATAGAGAAAGGAGAATCAGGGTTTCCTCATCCTGGGAAGTTTTTCATCCATCCATCCATTATTTCCGCTTTATCCTATATTACGGGGTTCCACATGCCCATCCAGGGGAGAACGTTTCGAGCGCTGGGCAGATACACCCAGGACAAGGCGACAATCCATCGCTGGGCACACACTCACTCACTCACACAGACACTGTCCTGGGTGTATCTGCCCAGCACCAGAAACGTTCTCCCCTGGATGGGCATGGGGAACCCCCCTGCGACCCTAATAGAGGATAAAGCGGCAGATAATGGATGGATGGATTTAAACAAACTTATGTACAATGATCAAACAAGTTCTTCAAATCCAACCAGCTGATCTGTAAAGCATAAATTAACAACAAACTGAATTAGAAGTATTTACAAACGATGAATGGACAGGACAGAGTTCAAACCTGCAACTTGAAATGAATATATTCTAATCTAATACTTCCAACTTTCAAATGAGCTCAGAATGATAACAAAAATTAATGAACCATTTATTGCATATTTTTGCATGTTTTTTTGTGCTGTATAAATATATCTGGGTTTTTCTGCAGCTAACAGTATTCCATCCAATTTAATAAATCCATATATATAGCCTGAATAATGTGTATTAAACAAGTTAACCCCTGAATAAACAGCATCCAATATTGTTAAAACTCAGGAAACGATATACTTTGATATCATTAGTAACAAAAAAGATAATAAAACAAAACAACTCTGACATATGAAAACGTTATACCTTCACCATGGTCCTGGTTATGATGATGGAGATAAAGGGGCTGAACTGAAACGTGGCTCCAGCTGCCTCTCAGGCGAAATACTGGATAAAGTACAACTTTAAAGATCAGCAAGGCTAAATTAAACTTCCATTAAACTCTCTCTCTCTCTCTGTCTCTCTCTCTCTCTCTCGCTCTGCCGACGTGGCGCTGTTTTGCCTCACTAGTCCGGATTTTGCGTCATAACATAACATGACTCGGCACTGACTCGGTTCATTTCTAAACGATTCATATGAAAGTTTTTAACTATTGTTTTTTTTTTTTTTTTATTATCTTTTTTTTTACATTTATTAAACCACTGCTCAGACCACAATCCAGTGTGACAGAAACTGTCTTCTTTCTACCATATGTTCAAAATATTTCAACTACATAATGATAACTGGTTGTTTTGTGATTTGTGTAACGAAGTATTCTTCATTCATTCCATCATTCATTCATTCATTATTTTCTGCTTAATCATCTACTAAGGTCGCGGGGGTAGAGGAAAGGGTTGGGGTTCCACATGCCCATGCAGAGGGAAATGTTGCAGGCGCTGGGTAGATACACCCAGGACAGGGTGCCAATCTATTGCTGGGCACACACACACACACAAACACCCTCTATATGGGCCGATTTAGAGCACTTAATTTATCTTAGTGGTGAGAATGTTTGCCTCTCAGCCCTGGGGATCTAAATCCCAATCTGGGTGGAGTGTCCCTGTTCTCCCCGTTTCCGTATGGGTTTCCTCCGAGTTCTCCGGTTTCCTCCCACACTGTGAAAAAATGGATTAAGGTGAACTGAATTCTCCATATTGCCCCATGTAGAGTGTGTTTGTGTGTGTGTCTGTGGGAGTGAGTGTGTGCCCAGTGATAGATTGGCGCCCTGTCCTGGGTGTATCTGCCCAGCGCCCGAAACGGTCCCCCCTTGGATAGGCATGGGGAAACCTCCCCCCCCCCCCATGACCCTAGTAGAGAATAAAGCGGAAGATAATGGATGGATGGATAAAGTCAGGTAAAAAAAGAGTTTTAAAATGTACAAATTTCACAATTTTGAGAGAAAATTGAGAGATATGTGGCATTTTGACTTTGATGTTTTCTATTAATTATTGCACATTTATCAAACATCTGATTGGCTGAGCCGTTTGTCCAGCCGTGACATTACTGGCAATAACACACACCTCTGACCACTTCGCATTCGTATCAATTAGTGATATACAATACTTATTATTCTATGTTTTTATAAACTGTGTTCTGTAATTATTAAGATTACATCACAAAAGACCAGTTTATTAGTGATTTTGCTTACATTAAATGCATTTATGAATCAAACCTTGTTTTTTTATTATAGTGTGTAATAATTTTATAAAAGCAATAAGGCATTCAGAGTTGTGTATTATTGTAAATAAAACATAGGAACAGCACGCCGCATAACAGCACCTCTTTTCATGATTTATTTACAATTATGCACAACCTCAAGTGCCTTATTGCTTTAATATTCATCATTCATTCATTATCTACCGCATATACAGCCGTTTTTATAATACTTTTAAGTAATTTAGTAAAAGTAATAATGTAAAGTAAAACTCATGATGAGTTGAATAGTTCAGGGAACAGAGAAAATGACTATTTGATGAATGAGCATGGGAAAGAGTATGTCCTGTTGCAGGGTCAGCAGAGAAATTTAAATAATGGGATAGTCAACAAGAACCTGTCATAAATTCATACCCCTGAGGGGGGCAGAAAGGAGGACCAGATGGGTTAGAAGATAGAGATGTTTTGGTCAATGTACACATGAGAAAAAAGACTGTTGTTTGGAGGGGGCGCACACACAGAAGAAGCAAGTCACGCCCTCCTGAATCCTGAAGGACTTAAATGAGAACTAGAGGACTTCGGTCAGAGCTCTCTCATCAATTGTGGTTGCCTGCCATTGATGATTTTTCTGTATACTTGGTTGTCTATTCAGTAACTTGCATTAAAATCTGTTTGGAACAACCTGCATCTCCGAGGCCGTTTATTGTACATTTAACATTATCTCCCGCTTTATCCTCTAGTAGGGTCGCGGTAGGGTTCTCCATGCCCATCCAGGGGAGAACGTTTCAGGCGCTGGGCAGATACACCCAGGACAGGGCGCCAATCCATCGCTGGGCACACACTCACTCACACACACTCTATATGGAGAACTCAATTAACTTGTTCCATGATTTTGGACTGTGGGAGGAAACCGGAGAACCCGGAGGAAACCCACACGGACACGGGGAGAACATGGAAACTCCAACCAGATGGGGATTTGAACCGGGAATCCCTAGCGCTGAGAGGCGAACGTGCTAACCACCAAGCCACCGTGCCGTCCACATTAAGATTAAATTTAGCAAAAATCAATATACATACAGGATGTTGCTGTAACAGGTTTCTGCTTACCAAATCGATGTGCACATCAGTATTAACAAAGTGCAGCTTGCAACAGACAGAAAATGGCAAACATCCAAACCACTCTGTTACTCCCTGAACTGTTATATCACATCAAAGTCACCATTTGTTATGTTCCAATAAATAAAATTTAATGAGTAGACAAGTGTACAGGAAAAATCATCAATGGCAGATGACCGCGATCGATAAGAGAGCCCTGAGTTCTCAGTGGCCGTGTCTCTGTATATAAGCCTAAGGTGAGCTGTACTTTTGTGTGTGTATGTAAAACTTAACCCACCAGATAAAGATTCCTTGTGAGTCTTGTGAGAACATCCGACATCTGTATCTCCACCATATGGTCCTGCTTCCTTCCTGTTGCCTGTTCCATTGTTCAAATTTCACATCTCGACCAGACATTTCTACACTTTTATACCCATTTTGCTCATCCAGCAAATGGTCATTTCATCTGTTCACTGGAAATATTCAAACCATCATGAATTACAAACTATTACTTTAAAGTATTACAAAAACATTACACAACCCTAGTAGAGGATTGAATATAAGTTAATGTGATGAGATGAGGTTAAAGTCATATTTAGCAATGAATACTGTAGAGAATATTGCAGCAAAAAAAAAAGTTTATCAAGAGATTTACAAATCAGGTGATCATGACTAAGCACATGGTATAAGGTTGAGCATTTACAATAATGTAAAATACCAAAAATGAACATTCTATGAAATACAATTGACTTGATCCATGGTTTTGGACTGTGGGAGGAAACCCACGTGGACAACATAGAAACTCCACCCAGATTGGGATTCGAACGGGGAATCCCTAGTAATGAGAGGCGAACGTGCTAACCACTAAGCCACCGTGCCGCCCGATCAGCTTACTATCAGCATGAAATATTGGTTTTATTGAATCTGGCAACCCAAAGAGCCACTAATTATCAGCATGAAATATTGATTTTATTGAATCTGGCAACCCAAGTTGACGTCCGACATGTGAGTTTGGCACGCTCATGACGTGTTATGAAGTCTGTATACCACGCCCCCTCGCTCGCTGTTCAACTTCAGAAGTGCAGAGGAGCAGAGAGAGAGACACACACACTCTCACCATCCCATCACCTGAGCTCCACTCACATTCACACTCACACACACACACACACACACACACACACACACACACACACACACACCATCCCATCACCTGAGCTCCACTCACACTCACACACACACACACACACACACGCACACACACCATCCCATCACCTGAACTCACAGTGTTGAGCTCACACACACACACACACACACACACCATCCCATCACCTGAACTCACAGTGTTGAGCTCACACATACACACACACTCTTAACGAACAACACGATCACACGGTAAGTCTGTCTGTTTCATGTTATCATTATTAAAGCTACACTGGAATATTTAAGAAACCTACAGAAGTAGTGAAAACAACATGAAAATGTAGTTATTTAGCCTGGAAATACTTACTAATTAAGTGTGTGTGTGTGTGAGA